>JACBKR010000394.1:0-61773 GCA_014218235.1 Colocasia esculenta
ATTGCTTGTACAATTAGTTATGAATTTTTGAACGTCCCTGTGTCAAACACGGTAGTTTGGACCAAGAACCAAGAAAATGTTAGATCTCTGTCGGACTCAGGCCAAGGACCTGAGAACGCGACGGCCGATAGGCCGCGTTCTCAGGCAGATCGCGACAAGGATCACTGTCGTGATTGATCACAACAGGACCACCATCGGACTTGACCTTGGGGGACAGGACTGTCGCCTTCATCATATGACACCCGTCGCGACCTGCCTGCTTGAATGACTAGTCCGTCGCGACCTGTACAAGAGCCTGTCCACGTTCTGCCTGAACCCTATCGCGACCCTTACAAGGGTGCGTCGCATTCTAACTATTTGCATAAAAACCCCCACATTTCAATGCTTTGACTCTACACAGTGCTTGTACTCTTGTTTAACAGTCATACACACATAAAATTACAATGTTATAAATTAAACATTTATGTGTGATTAAAACACAAGCACATGATCTTTTCTATCTACAATTTCATGACACTTACACATACTTTGAACCATCCAATTATGGCTTAATTTGGCATGAAATTATTTCATAATGTATCTGGTAAATTATCTAATTAATTGCTATATTTAAAATACTTGTCTATCGTTTCGCGGTTGTTTTGGGAATACCGATATCGACGCTCCACTATTCAAGAATATCTCCAGAACGTTGAGCACTTGTTTCTATATACACACTCTCTCTTGACTTGGACGAACTCTCCGTCGGATACTCCTTCTGCCGGACTAGTGAGTCTTTGTTCAAGGCCTCCGTACGTCTCCTCTGTCCATGGATTCCCACATGGTCGAAGAGTTGGTTGTACCCTAACACCTATGATACCATTTAGGGATCAATATGATCCAAACGGCTATTAGAAGTTCACTCTTATCTTGAATCACGCCAGACCTCTGGATCTGTGCGTTAACATGGCTAGTGGAAGAGTCGTGAGTTCCACTTGACTGCCAACACCGAACGCGCGTGTGTGCAACTGTTGTTATCGTCTATTTACTCGACTTGTTACGTGCAATGTCCACTAGCTCTCATCTATACTCTACTCGCTCATCTATTCATGTTCACTCTCCTATCTCGTTTATTCATATAGTACTCTCATCTTTTCTTGGTACTCGATATTGGCCATTGACTGATTGTCTAAAGATAAACAATATAACCATGCCTGGCAATATATATAAGGGCCCGATCTGGTTTGGGATGTGCGCCCGAAAGTGCTAGTGCCCATGGGAGTTAAATGATTAGAGTGTTTGGCACTCACTCGAGTGCTATCTATCTCGACTATCTAAATGACATTCAAAAAGTGCTATGTTCTCTCGTTGTCTATTGACAAAAGTGCTATGCTATACTCATTGTGCTATTACTATACTTGGTGCTATTTGTGCTATGGCCATCTTGCTATTTGTGCTATACTCGACTCTTGTGCTATATTTGGAAAGTTGTGCTATTTCGTTCACGTGCTATCCTGCTATCTTTTACTTGACTCTCTCGCTCTGTCATTAGTTACTCTACCTTTAATGTATTAACTATTAAAGCCTGCTTGACTATTGAGATTTAAGTCCTACTGGGCATTATCGCTCACCCTGCGTTATTTGTCGTTGTGTTCAAGTGAGACCGAGGATGAACTATACACTCAAGAGGACGGGAACGACCAGGAGTGATGTTAAGAGTACCATAGTGTTCTAGTACTATGATAGAGTCTTAGTTTAGTCTTTTACTTTTATTTCAATGTAATTGGGCCTATAGATTGGCTATGTTAGTGGTTGTAACTAGACATTGAAAGTTATAATGAGAAGAATTATTTTTAGTATTATTCATTGTGCAATGGTTTGATGTCTAGTACTTGCTCTGTACCCGTTTACTTGCAACTGCCTCGCGTTACGATATTCCACGCCGGGGCGTGACATTAGGACTCTTTTTAGGATAGATATGGGCTATTTAATAATTATTTAAAACCCTTTACTAATTACTACTTATTTATTCCGAATTTAGATTAATACTTCCCATCCCATGATGGGCTTCTCACAATTAGGCCATTATTTTGTATTTTGAGCCATTACACAACCCATTATTGATTTAACTTAATGGGCTGATTAATTTCCTTTTGTATTTACTTATTCCTCATTTATTCTAATTAAATGTATTTATCTCATTTATTTAATTAAAATTTTTATTTTATTATAATTTTAAAAATCAAGGTTCTACATTCTTCTCCTGTTAAAAAGAATTTGGTCCCCCAATTCATATGATCGTGAGAGGAAGAGTGACTTACTGAATAACTCCGGATAATTCGTGCATTAATGCTTCGGGCTTCAAGTGACTTCTTCGACTTCGTGATTTCTCTAGAGTATCTTGACCACGGTATAGCTTGATTCCGAAGTTGTTGCATCTTCTTGTCAAGATCTTCACTGGTCTTTTTTCATAGGTCATATCTTTGTTCAAAATGATATCATCATAGCTGATTACGTGTGACAGGTCATACACATACTTCCTCAGCATTGACACATGAAATACGTTGTGTACAGTTGAGAACTGGGGAGGTAGTGCCAGTCGATATGCCACCTCGCCAACTCTATCCAACACTTTGAATGGACCTATGAACCTTAGTCATAGCTTGCCTTTCATCCTAAACCTTTGAAATCCTCGGGTCGGGGATACTTTCAACATCATATGATCTCCGATCTGGAATTCTAAATCTCTTCTTCTTTTATCAGCATAGCTCTTTTGCCTGGACTGAGCTATCTTAATCCTGTCTCTAATAATCTGTATGTCCCTGCTAGTGGTCTGTACCATATCTGGTCCTAGCCATTGTTGTTCACCTATTTCATTCCAGCACACTAGCGATCTGCAACTTCTGCCATAGAGTGCTTCGAAGGGTGCCATCTTAATGCTGGCCTGATAGCTATATTGTAGGCGAATTCAATCAAGGATAAATGTTCATTCCAATACCCTTCAAAATCTATAGTGCTGGCACGTAGCATGTCTTCTATTATCTGGTTTGTCCTTACTGTCTGTCCATCCGTCTGTGGGTGGAAGGCAGTGCTGAAATTGAGTTTAGTGCCCAATGCAGTCTGAAGTCCCTTCAAGAATCTAGAAGTGAATCTGGGGTCACGGTCTGAGACTATAGACACGGGGACTCCATGTAATCTCACAATTTCCTTCACGTATAAGGCTGCAAGCACATCAACACTCTAAGTGCTCTTAATGGCAGGAAAATGTGCGGACTTAGTCAAACGGTCCATAATAACCCATATAGCATCAAGTCCACCACGAGTTCGGGGTAAACCCATGATGAAATCCATGCCGATACTCTCCCACTTCCATTCAGGTATGTCCAGGGGTCTAAGTACACCCATAGGACGACGATGTTCAGCTTTTACCTGTTGGCATGTGAGGCAGTGCACGGCATGCTCAGCCACCTCACGCTTCATGTTTGGCCACCAAAATGACCTTTTCATGTCCTGATACATCTTGGTTGCGCTTGGGTGAATGGTATACTTGGTCTTGTGGGCTTCATCCATTAGCTTCCTCTTCAGCTCCTCATTGTCAGGTACGCATGTCCTGGCTGGAATAGTATTCTTCCATCTTCCGCGATGGAGAAGTCCGGCTTGTCAGCTATGGTCTCTCTGACTCAGATCAAGAATGGGTCGTTATCTTGTTGTTGCCTAATCTCGGCAAAGATGTCGGGTTGGGCTCTAAGATTAGCCACTAACATCTTATCATTTCTTTGCTCAATGTTAGATCCAGACTGGCGAACTGTTCAAGTAATTGCACTCGCCCTTGACTGACTAAACAAGATAAAGATGCTACTGGTTTTCTACTAAGTGCATCAGCTACTGCATTACCTTTTCCTAGGTGGTATTGAATATTGAAATCAAAGTCCTTCAAGTACTCCAGACATCTCCTTTGTCTCATATTAAGCTCCTTCTGAGAAAATAAGTACTTCAAACTCTTGTGGTTGGAGTAGACAATAAATTGTTCCCCATACAGGTAATGCCTCCATATCTTGAGCGCAAATATCACAACAGCTAATTCTAAGTCATGGATAGGATAATTAACTTCATGTGGCTTCAATTGTCTTGATGAATATGCTATCACCTTCTCATTCTGCATCAACACACAACCTAGATTGATTCCAGATGCATCAGTGTAGACTGAGAATCCTTCACCCTCAACTGGTAATGCGAGGATAGGTGCAGAAGTCAATAATTGCTTAAGTGTCTGAAAGCTCTTCTCGCACTCCTTGCTCCAGACATAGGGGTTCTCTTTCCTCGTAAGGCGTGTAAGAGGTACAACAATCTTGGAGAAGTCTTTTTGAACCGTCGGTAGTAACCAGCCAGTCCAACAAAACTTCTGATCTCGGTAACATAGTCGGCCATTCCCAGTTGAGCACGGCTTCTACCTTAGAAGGATCGACAGTGATACCATCATTGGAAATAACATGGCCTAGGAATGACACCTCCTCGAGCCAGAATTCACACTTGCTCAATTTGGCGAAGAGCTTGTTGTCCCTCAAAATCTGCAGAGCGATCCTCAGATGCTCCTCATGCTCTTCTTTGGTCTTCGAGTATATGAGAATAGCATCAATGAATACCACGACGAATTTGTCGAAGTAAGGCCAATATATGATGTTCATCAGTTGCATAAAAGCTGTAGGAGCATTGGTTAGTCCAAAAGACATTACTACAAATTCGTAATGAACGTACTACTCCTGAAAGCCGTCTTGTAAATGTCTGCATCTTAATCCTCATCTGATGATATCCCGATCTAAGGTCAATCTATAGAAGTACTTGGCTCCTGACATCTGATCAAATAACTCATCAACACGAGGTAGAGGGTACTTGTTTTGATAGTGAGATTATTCAATTACCTGTAGTCGATGCAAATATCTCATAGATCCGTCCTTCTTCTTGACGAACAGCATGGTGCTCCCCAAGGAGAGGTACTTGGCCTGATAAATCCCTTTTCTAGCAACTCCATCAATTGTTCCTTCAACTCTTTTAATTCGTGGGGGACATCCTGTAGGGTTGGGGTGTTACCGGTGCAGCGCCAGGTATGAGTCCAATTGAGAAATTTACATCTCGTTCAGGTGGAATGCCTGGCAGCTCATCGGAAAACACATCGGGGTATTCTTGCACTATATGTAAGTCTGATATCTTAGTTGCTTTCTTTTCAACCACAATTGCGGCAAGAAATACCACACAACCTTTCTTATCATGTTTGTGCTTTAATAGCAGAGACGAGAGACAAGTGTCTCTTGGGTCTACGTCCCGTGAAGGTCAATTTAGGGAATTCACTAAATGAGATTTTTCCTCTTCTACAATCCACGATAGCCCCATACGTGGATAGCCAATCGGCTCCAGAATAACATCATAGCCCTCCATGGGCATACAGATTAGGTCTACTCTAAGATTGAGTTCACCAATCCTTACATCAGCTAATGGAAAATATTTATTCAATTGAGCCTTTCTCCCAGTGGTGTTGTGACAGGTAGTTCAAATTCATAGATGCAAGTTTTTCAGTTAATGTATCAGTAATGCTTGTGATATAAATGAATGTGTTGCACCAGTGTCAAACAAAACAAATGTTGATTGAGAAAAGATCGGTAGAGTACCTTCAATGACTCACCCTCCTGGTGGTTTCCACCTCTTGCAAGGCCTGCAGTAGGCCGGGCTTCCTCTGTCCCGCAGGACGCTTCTCATTCTCTTTCAGCAGAGGGCAGGGGTATACGGTGCTCTCGACTACCACAAACGAAGGCATGCGCCTACCTTCTTCAACACTCCTCTGCAGTGTGACCCAGCTTGTCACAGTGATTTGCATCTAGGCTTGTTGTTCGAAGCAGTAGGGGTGGGGACTTTGGGCTTCCACTTCTAGCTTGGCCCGTTAGTGATACTTAACGACCTTTTCTTGCCATTAGTGGGCTTGCTCGGTGCTCCGGATGTCTGCTCCTTCTTTACCATTCTACCTTTGATGCGTTCGGTGAGTTCGGTCGCATCCTCTAGACATTGTGCTTTCTTGACCATCTCCAAATAAGTCTGAATATCAAATGGTGCCAGTTGCGTGATATAAGCGGGACTGAGCCCGTTGAGGAATCTCTTCGCCTTCATCCTCTCAGTGCTCACTAGATGATTGGCATAGCGTGCCAATCGGGAAAACTGAGCTTCATACTCAGCGACAGTCAGGTTCCTCTGCTTCAATGCAGCGAACTCAACGACTTTCCTTTCTTGGACCCGTTCAGAAAAGTACTTGGAGTTGAAGTGTTCTTTGAACTCATTCCATGTGAATTGTGCATCTGCCCTTGTAGCTTCAATGGACTCCCACCACGCACGGGCGTCCCTCTCCAGCTGGAATGTCGCTAACAAAAGTTTGTCACCATCCACGCATTGCATAACATGGAAGATACGTTGTATCTCCTTGAGCCAGTTCTCGGCCTCATCAGGATCAGTAGACCCACTAAATCGAGGCGGGTTCAGATTGCAGAAGTTCTGATATAACTCTCCAGCTCCTCGATTATTGTTGTTATTAGCTCCAGCAGCTGGAGTAATGCCTGAGTAAGCTGTTGGATTGTGTGTTGCATGTCACGGAGTTGAGCACGCTCCACTGCCATTGCTAGTGTTTAAGTTCCTTCAAAAGCAAATTTAAATGTAAGTCATTTAGTTGGCACTAAGTTTGTGCGTGTGTGAATTGATTTTTATCTTATTACCCTTGGTTCTACCCATATCACATAGGTATGGAATTAGACTCTAAGTCAAGGTAGGTCAAACCTAGATCATCCTATACTTAAGAATAACCTAGGCTCTGATACCACAAAACTGTAACGCCCTGACGCGGAATATTGAAGCGGGATTACAGTTATTAAATAGTACAGAGCGATAAAATAAATGACAAACCATTGCTCAATAGGAATAATATCAAATAACCTTCAATTTCATTAATATTCCATCAAACACCATGACCTAACTATTACATCAACTGATCAGAGCCATAACTAGGGCCCAGAGTACTTTATTGAAAATCCAAACTACTACATAATGACTAACTGACTCATAACTAAACTAACTAACTACTAAAGCACGGGTTGTTGAATCTGGTCACTCTTGGACATCGTCCTCGTACCCATCCTCATGAGTGTGGTCACCATCCGACTCACCTGAACACATGAATAAAATACGCAGGATGAGCGAATAACGCCCAGTAGGACTTAATATCTCATGAGAACAAGCATGCTTTAAATAATTAATGTCTTAAATGGCAGGGTAACGAAAGAGTAAAGTCATATAGAGCAAGTAACGATAACGAGAGAGCAATAGCCCTGGTATAGTGAAAATAGCACAACGATAACAATAATAGAATAGCCATGTAACGATAATAGCACTTGTATAGCACTTGAATAGATAGCACGTTGATTGTCAATGATTAATTATTATAGTATTAAATGGCACTAAATGCATGCCGCACACATCCTGATCATGTAACCCTTGCAAGAAAATAGCACTCTTCGAAAGCTCTCCCCAAGATCTGATCGGGCTCTATTGCACTGGCATATAGCACTGTTTGTTCTTTTAGATAATCAATTGTATGGCCACATAGAGTACCAAGAAAAGATGAGAATAATAGATGAAATAGATGAGAGTATAGAGTGAAAGTGAACAGATGAGAGTTACGAGAAAGTAGATGAGATAAGGGTATAATAAAAAAACAACGTTAAAACATGATAGTAACAGTTGCACAGCACCAGGTCGGATACCGGCAGTCTGGTAGAAGTCACCACCGCCCACTAGTCGTGCTATGAACACAGGCTAGATGGTCTGACGTGATCACGAGGTAAGAGAGAACACTAAGGCCGTTTGGATCGTATTGATCCCTAGGGGTGTAACGGATTTTAGGGTACAACCAGTTCGTCGGCTAAGGACTGTAATCACAGGGATTGTGCTTCCCTCGACACATGAACGGATATTAAATCTAATGGCATGGGAAGATGGATGTGATTGCACCTAGAGTATTGCCTAAAAATAAATAACACGGGCTAACTACTCTTGGAAAGGGGGGAAGAGAACAGAGGAATACCTGATAACGCGGTCGTCATGGTTGACGCATCTCTTGTCGCGTCGCCCTCCCCTGTCGCGTTCTCTTCTGATGCGGGAGATAGTGAGGGAGACCTCCTTCCCTTCCTCCGGCCGGCCAGAGGATGAGAGCTCCTCGTAGAACCTTGTTTGTGTGCCTGCCAATCAAAGAGAAACAACAAAGAAAAGCCCTATTAGAACATGATTAGTGTAGCAACTATTCTAAAAATGAAAGGAAATAAACCAACATGAAGGGAACGAACCTGGGATGGTTTTTAAACCCCTTGGGCTATAGGAAAACGTGGGAATGGGAAGGAATGCAACCTATCTAGAAATGAAATAACATGCATGAAGAAATAGAGGGAAAGGAGAGGGGAGGAGAATGAGCCCCATTAGGGTGACTCCTGGCTTGATGTTTGTTCCAATGATCGTGCAGAAGCTCCTGGATGAAGTGGGGGTCGCCCTCCTCACGTCCACGCTCCATGGATGTGAAATGAGCAAGCTCTTGAGGTGGAATGTGAGGGAATGAGAGGAAATGAGAGGGCTGTGTGGCTAAGTCCAGATCAGTGGAGAATTTGGCAGCCCTTCGGGGTGAAAATCGGAGCCCCCTGTCCTTGGAGTGAGGCCTCGCTTTTATAGAACTTTGAGAGAGAATATCTCCTTAGGATGGGAAATAATTAAAATGGGAGATAAATCCTACCCAAATTCGGATGAAGAGTCTTAGAAGCCTCAAGGAGAGTCCCTAGGGCCCAAATCCCATTTAAGGGGTGAGATATTCCCTAGGGATAAAGATAAAGCCATGAGAGGATAAATAGGAGGTGGTTGCGGAGGCCTGCATGCGCAGCTGTTGTCACGTCGTATCGTAGGGCCGCGACGTGGAGACACGACAGGGCGGGGCGTCGCGACAGTATTGTCCACGTGCATGGATAATGCATGGGCTGTCGCGGCAGCCTAGACCGTCGCGACTCAGAGATGCGGCGCCACGATGCGTCGCGACTATGAAACAAAATAATTATGAATTATTAGCTAACCACATGAATAGATAAGAGTTACTGACCCATAAGGACTCTCTCAAAGTGATATGGGCGGGATTTCAAGGCATTTTAATGGTTTAATGGGCTCAAAACATGGCTACTGATGGGCTCAAGGTGAGTGACCAATTAGGGGCCCACTAAGATAACAAGAAAAGCGGTTCAACCCATTAGCCGGAACCAGGTGTCTACAGATTGCCCCTCCTTGGCTTCCACTTTGCAGGGGAGCGAAGCGAAAGTGGAGTGGAGGTGTCACGAAGTGACGGCGGAGCGGAAGTAACGCGGAGCGGACTGAAAAGTGGAAGCCAAGGTAAAAGAGACACCTGGTCTAACCAATGAGCAATTTGGAATCTTTGTGAAAACCCGAGTTAGTTGCTCGAGCAGAATGCAAAAAAGCACAAGTCTGAACGAGAAGGAGAAAAGGATGATCAACCCCTCGATTGAGAGGTACCTAGCCGATTAGCCTACAGGTTTCATTTTGGAGGGACATGTGCGTGCCAGGCAGGTAACTCATGACTCTGTCCTGGGAGCGGTTCACAACCAAAACAGATCAAAGGGGTAGGAAAATTGGATAGAGAATCCAGACAGGGAAATTCTTGTCATACTGACGGGAACAACTCACTCGGAGACAAACCTTCCGATTCAGAGTGGAATTGGATTCTTGTTTGGAAACTGAGGATGATTGGGCACTCAACAAGGGCTCATCAAAAGTCAGGAGTGAGTCAGGAAACCTCAAAGTCCTACATGATGCATCTGGGCTAAAATAAGAAAATCATCAAAACGAATGCAAAGAGAAGGAGGAAATAGAAAATATATCAAGGATAATATTGTTAAGCCAAATAAGAACGGGTCAAGAGACTACCTACACCGAAGTGCAGGCCTGAATCCATCGTTCCCGTACTTAAACAACTCAACGACCTATCCAACGATTAACAATGTGCACCTAGATTATCACTGTTTTGGTAAAGGGGAACTCAAATCCCAGAACACATTGAGAACTAGCCGGTCCTTGAAACGATATAATAAATAGAATATCATATAGTAATGCGAGGAGTAGGGATAGAAATACTTACCTGACTTACCTGTGACGAAGTCCCTTTTTTGTTTCTTTTGATTTTCTGGTTTTGTGATTTTTTTTTTTGTAATTTTGTAGTTGACAAGAAACAAACATAATAATCACAAAACTGACAACATATATCCACAATTATAACAAATAAAACACATATACAAGGCGCATGCATGAAAACAAACCCTCGGGCAGAGAGGCAACGCTCTGGATGACCGCGATATAGTCACGGCATACCGCCCTGTCGCAACCTAATCGCGTCAGATCGCGGCGTCGCGACTCGGACTGAACCCAGGAAGACCAGAAAACCGAAGTTTATCCTCATCCTAAGACATCTAGACTAACACTAGGACTCCTAAACCTCTTCTAATGTTATCCTAACACCTAGTTTCGGGATTAGAGTAGGAGTGGACCTCTTAAGACTCTATAAATAAGAGGATTTAGGGGCTAATCCCACAGCTAACCCTCTGCTTCCTCTTTTCTTCAATTCTGCAAGTTCTCCCTCTGTTCTGCAGTTATGAAGAGGAGTTATTTTGCCTTTCAGGAGGACATCCCTCCCTACTCCGGTCCAAAGGCTGCTAGAGAGTCTTATGCAGTTCTCCAGCAAATCTTCGCCATCCGGGGCATATTTGCATGTGCCCGGAGCTCCAAGTAAGAGCTCCTTCTCTCAATTTCTGAACTCCTGAACTTTTGCTCTGTTTTCCCCTATTTTTCTTCTTCTCCTTTTCTGTTCTCAACCTATCTCTTCAACGTTTCCTCAGATCTACCCGGTCATAGGCGGTTCTCTCGGGTGCCATGGCTAGAGCCCATGCTTGAGCTACTTCCACCCGCCTCCATCAGTCACTTGAAAGAGTGGGGGCTGTCCACGGTGCTTGTGTTGGCCAAGAAATATGACAAGATGGTGCATGTGTGGGATAGTGTCCGACGCTAGTGGAGAGGTGGCATCTGCAGACTCACATGTTCGTCTTCCCGACATTTGAAGCCACCATCTTTGGAGGAGCTGGAGATCATGCTTGGCCTTCCGCGGTACCACAGGGGCGAGGAGTTGTCAATATCCTACACCGTGGCACCGATCAACTCCTGGAGCATCCTTGCGGAGATCACGACAAGGAAGACGGATTTGCAATCTATGAAAAGCGGGATGCACGTCCATCTTCTCCCTATGCGCAGTGGATCACATCGCAATGCAAGCGCAAGACGGGCAATTATCGGGCCATTGCCAAAGCGACTGCGGTCTGCATTTGCGGAGTCATCCTCTTCCCTACGACGGACGGGGCTATTTCCTTCGCCACCCTCAGCATTGTTGACTCCATTCAGAAGGTATGAGCATTGGTCAGACAGTTTTGGGATTCCTCTATGCCGGTCTATCTTCTGCAGCTATGGGAGGTCCTTTTTCGGCTCCATTATCGCCCTCGAGCTGTGGATGGGCGTTCACATTCAGTTCTGGACAGTGGGGGAGTTAGCCACGGAGTGCAAGACGATGCTCAACCATCCACTGGCTTTCGTGGGCGGCCCTCTACACATGAGCACCAAGGCGTGGTGCAAGACGTCGCAGCTAAAAGGACGGAAAGCCTGGCGTGATTATTTCAAAAGGATGGCTGTGGCAGAATTTGACATGCGCCCCCGCTTCATGCACGGCCGGGTGATCCATCTACCTCAGCGCACCGAGCTCACCTTACGGCTCTTGGGCAATGAAGCACTAATTACCTACAACTCGGATCGGTGCTACCTTCAATGCGGCGCAGCACGCACGGTGGTACCCATCCTATCGCACTACCCACCTACCCAAGAGAGGAAGAGGAGTGATGAGCAGGCCGAGCGCGAGTATGCAGCGCCATCGTCCATTGGGAAGGATGCGCGATGGGTGTTCTTCAAGCTGAAGTAGTGGAAGATGATGAAGTGATCAAAGAATACATTGAAGCTTTGAAGAAGGTTCAGCCGGCAGCGGGGATCGTTTGAGCATGATGGAATTGACTTGTAGGAAAGATGGTAGCTAGGAATGTATTTGTAGCTATTTGATTGATAGAAAGAATTAGTGAATGTAATTTGGATTTGAAATGAATAAAACTGAACTTCCTGCAAGCGCAAAGGCCTCTGTTCATGACGCGACGCTTATGGAGACCTCCTTAATGACGCGTCGAGGCGGATGGTCGCGACATGGCCGCAGTCATCGCAAGCGTCGCGACTATGTCACGGCCTACCGTCCTGACGCGACTAAAACCGACCGGTTCAAAAAAACAAAGGGCGCCCTTCTTTCTCTTTTTCCAAACTTTGAAAACCCCAAACCTCTCAAACCTTGAATCTTCTCACCTCCTCGCTTCCTTGCGAGTTTGCTTCCTTGTTTTCCCATGATCCCACTCATTCCAACCCCGATTTAGATGGAGGGAGAGAAGAAACCGGGCGAGGGCTCCTCACGGAGGAAGCTCCAGGCAGAGCGGCGGAGCTCCCAGCGCCAAACAGAGGCGCCTCCGGTTGAGGAAGAGGTGGACATCGTGGAGATGGAGTTGGAAAAGGAAGAAGAGGCCTGACCAGGAATGTGGAGGAGGAACGAAAAGAAACGTGCGAAGGCGATAAAATCGGTAAGTAGATCGACCTTAAATCCTTGTATGGATGTATAGAGATGGTAGACGGAGCCCCCAGAGGGCCAATGTAGGGCAAGAAGTCCATAGAAAAGAGGATCGGACAAAGGAGGCTCTGGCTGGTCCGGTCCTGGTAACGCGTCAGCCCGATCTGCCGCGACATAGTGTCGCGGAGGCCTAGGGTGCCGTGACTATGTCGCGGTCAATCCAGTGGATGCGACCTTATCGTGGCCTATGTAGGTGACGCGATAAGGTCGCGGCACACCGCACCGTCGCGACAAGGTCGCGACCTCCAAGGGTGTCACGACCTGAACCGAACACTAAAAAATAGCCTAGTTTTAACAGAACTTGATGCTTGCAGGGTGAGATGAGGGTCCGGGTGTCGTGGACGCTCATTGGCTGTCTTCCTAGCATTCCCCGTTTCCAGAGAGATAGGATAGATGAGATGGGGTTTGGGAGATATTTAGAATAGAGAGAATGAGGGTGGATTCGGCTCTTACCCAGGCTCTGCTGAGCAGGGGGGATGCGGAGGCGACGGCCTTCATATTCCATGGGGACATATGATCCCTAGCCTAGAGGATGTGAGCCAGATCACAGGGCTCAGAGTGTATGAGAAGCTGGTGAGTGGATTCACTTACCCCTGCTATCATGACTTAGCCGAGCGACTGCTAGAGCTTCCTGTAGAGCGTAGGTCTTCTTGTCCTCAGGGTAGCGTTGCAGGTGAGTTTGGGTTACACGAGGCGGGGAAGAGTGCTGGGGAGAGTGAGGATGAGTACCTCGAGCGGCTAGTTAGGGTCAGCCGGAGAGAGTTGGCGAGTGAGCCAGGGGCTGAGGCGGACATGGACTTGCACCGCTTTCTCGTTCTCTTTCTTGGTAGACTTCTGTTTGCCACGAGAGGTGACGCAGTCCATTGACGCTTCTTGCCTCTGCTGGAGGATCTGAGTGAGGTAGGGGGCTATGCTTGGGGGGGCAGCCTTTTTAGCGCACCAGTTCGACAGCATGGGCGCCTCAGAGCGGCAGACTTCGATGAGTGGGTTCTTCCCCTTCCTCCAAGTACACACCTTAACTTTAACCCTTTGAATTGAATTCTTTCTAAACTGCCATCTAACTTGCTTCTCATCTCGCAGGTCTGGGCTTATCTACATCTCCCAGCCTTGGGGAGAGGGGATCTCACGCAGTCGGGCCTCGTGCCCATTGCACGCCGTTGGGATTCTCGCCGGGATTCACGCAATCTCGGAGACCAGCTGGAGCGACTTCAGGAGGCCATTGATAGCTACCCCTACCTGGATGTAAGTGTTCTAACCTTTCCCTTTGATTAACTGATTGATTTCACTTCCCGACGACTGACTGATCTTTGCTTTGCAGGTGGTTTGGCAGCCGTACCTGGGGGAGGGTGATGAGGGACAGCCCTGGTTGGTGCAGGCCCGCTCCTACTTCGGTAGGTCGGTGTGGTTGCATGCACTTAACCTTGTGCTACCTCTACACCTATACCTCAGCTAGCGCTCACTCGGCCTTTGGCAGAGTGCCGTGGAGTTCCCCGTCCGGGACCGATTCGCAGACTAGGTCGGAGTTTTCAGGGGCTTCATGACACTACCGATTGGCGTGAGCGGGCGAAGGAGCAGATTGACAACTGGGAGTGCGAGGAAAGGCTGTCAAGTCAGACGCTACCACCGATGATGCGTACCTCCAGGCATATGCCTTGAAGTACGGCAGTAAGGTATACAAGAGTGCCCGACACCAGGTAATGACTCTGAAACCACAACCTTGTGAATTTTGATTTTATAGAACTGAGTTAATGATTTGAAATGTGTTGCAGGTAGACGTAACTGGTGAGATTGCATCGCTCCGAGCCTTGCTTTACGGCGGTGGTGCAAGATCGAGAGGCGGCACAGAGGCAGACAGTGGAGCTGGTAAGTACTCACCCCAACTTCATCACTTAATCTAATTAAGCAAATTTTGGAAATTTACATGTGCTTTTGCGCGCAGCGGAGGGAGCTGGAGAGAGTGAGGAGCACCGGAGCAGGCGGTGCTTCCTCTTCTCGAGGTGCAAGGGCTCTCCATCACTTCTAGAGGCCCAGTTGGCAGGGGCGGTGTGAGGGCTGAGGAGGCTCAGAGGCACCTGGAGGAGTGGGTAAGCACATTAATTGAAAACTTTTTTTTAACAGCTGATACTGACCAGATTGTCTTTGCAGGAGACGGATTTGCGGCTCACCACCGAGCACCGCGATGGACCTGCAGGGGCAGAGGGACCAGCTCCAGGGGGAGATCCAGACTACTCGGAGCGAGAGGGATCAGCTACGCATCCGGGTGGAGGCGGAGGCAGCTGAGGCGCAGGTCGCAAAGGCGACAAAGGAGCTGGTGGCGTTACGAGTGCAGGGCCCGCTGCAGGCCAGGCAGAGATGGTGAGACTGCGCACAGAGGTGATGGCACAGCAGATCAGAATTGATGAGCTCCGGGGCATGGTGAAGACCCTCGGAGAGGCAGCTAGGAGAGTAGGAGTAGGAGTAGGCCTGGCATTAGTGGGGCGAGTGGCGCCTCGATTAGACAGTATTTGGCGGGTTCCTCCAGTAGGCGGAGGAACGAGGAGGATGAGAGGCGCACCGCGGTGAGGGTAGTGCTCAGGGCGATAGGGATGGTGGTGAGATGCCACCACCACCAGATAGACAGGAGGGATCTGGGGAGAGTGGTGGTGGACAGTGAGGAGTTTGTAACCACCTCCCTTCTATCTTTTGTACGTATTGTTCATCTCTAGTGAAAATTACTTCATGTCAATTTTTATGGAATGAATGGTTTGCATTTGACACGAGTGTGAGATGAATTTCAAACACGGGAGAGATAGAGAATACTGAGTACCACGCTGCGTGTCCCTTAGAATTACCTGTTCCTGCACACTTAGCAAAATAGGGATCTGTCTTTGGCTCCGCCCCTGTGCTTAAATAAACATGAATGCGACTTATAATAGTAAGGGGTGAGTGTGATTAAATAGGCGGAAAGGAAAATAACATGCATGCTAAAGGAAAGCGGTATGTACACACATTCCTTTGGATTTTTGAGATTTTCTGATTTTTTTTTTAATTTTTGAGTTTTTTTTGAGATTTTTTGATTTTTTTTGGATTTTTTAGATTTTTTTATTTTTTGGAGTTTTTGAAATTTCGCTTTTTGGATTTTTTTAGATTTCTGATTTTTTAATTTTTGAGATTTCTAATTTTTGGATTTTTGAGATTTCTGATAAGATAACTTTTGCCCTTTTTGAGTAATTAGCCATGGATCTCATCCCCATCTCTCGTTTGGTGAATAACATTTATGTGCGGCGTGCATTTATCCTTGGCTTATTAAGGCTTCTTGCCCCTTGCTTTTTGATGTTCCAACACAGACCAGGTGCGGGGGATCCTTTGGTCTTTTAGGGAGGATAGGAAGATTAGCAATGAGATAAGACTTGGTTTTGGGGTAGGGGTTACTGGCTTGTAAGATTTGCAGTGGGTATGTTACATGTGAAATTCGTCTGTTGTCCAGGGACTCTAAGGTCATTGCCTTTTTTGAATTGGGGGGCATGCGTACGACCGGGCTCAAGGGCGTTCCGCGGGGAACTGTACTGCCACTCTTTGACATGCCCCTATTTTCTTATCATTTTTCTTTTACTTTTTCATCATTCCCCTTTCCTTTTTGCTCTTCTTTTGAATTGACCGTCCCTATTTAAGACTTCATACACATGGTCAATACCATTGCTGTCCACAGGCTAGCTTCCCCCTTGCCCCTAGACCTTGTCCGAATGAGAAGAGAAATGACCTTCGGTTCCCTATGCTAGGGCTGAGTGAAAACACCATAAGCAAGGGGAATGGCCTTAGGTCGCCGGTTGTATGTGTGTAGCCGGACATAGAGATCATTTACCACAAAGAGGGGGAGTGAGACAATGACCAACAACATTCACTTTTGCAAATTGTGTCGTTTCAAAAATAGAGGTAGAATCATTATGGTATAGCCCATTCCATGGGTGAGAGAGCTCCTTACCTTCGGCATTAACTAGCCTATACGTGTTTCCAGGATACACTTCCTTAACGACGTACGGCCTTCCCAGTTTGCTGACAATTTAGATCTTGGACCTCCAGGTTTATAAAAATGCGCTTCAAAATCATGTCTCCTTCTTGAAATTTACCCTCAATTACTTTCTTTTGAAAAGACCTTGAGAGTATGTTTTGATATGCAAGCACATGATCGGCCGTGGCCAGACGGTTCGTCTAAGAGTTCTAGTTGTACCAGTAACGCCTCCCGATGTTCATCGGGATTGAGTTCCTTGTCTAGCTGGTCTCTTAGAGAAGGAATGAGGATCTCGTGTGGACATACCGCTTCCATCCCATAAGTAAGTGAGAACGGAGTTTGTTCGGTGGGCATGTGGACGGAGGTGCGATAGGCCCATAGAGCCTCAACTAATTTTCTGGCCAATCAGCAAATTTATTAGACTCACAAGTTTTCTTTAGAATTTTCAAAAGCATTTTATTTGTGGCTTCGGCTTGGCCATTGCCTTGGGGATAGTATGGAGACGAGTGATGCAAGGAAATGTGAATTTCTTACACAGGTCCTGAAGTTCTTGAGATATGAACTGTGGTCCATTGTCGATGACGAGGCTGTTTGGCACTCCGAACCACGCGATGATGTTCCTCATGATGAATTTGCACACGGTTGAACCTTTGATTTCTGCAAATGCTTCAGCTTCGGCCCACTTGGTGAAGTACTCAGTAGCAGTGAGAATAAAGGATTTCTGTTTATCTGAGCATTAGAATCGCCAAGGGGCCCGATGATATCAAAGGCCACATGGAGAAAGGCCAAGGGGAAGATAGTGGATGCAAAGAGGAGGACGGAGCATGGATTTTGTCGGCATAGATTTGGCATTTGACGCACCTATGAACATAGGTGGCACAGTCTTCTTCTAGGGTCGGCCAATAGTAGCCCTACCTAAGAATCTTCTTAGCCAAATCTGACCATTCACGTGCCCTCCGCATTCACCAGAGTGAGATCCTTCCACTACCTTCCGAGCCTCTTCATCTGTCACACATCTAAGGAGCATTCCATTAGAGCGCGTCTGTAAAGCACTTCACCAACAAGGGCATACTTTAAAGCCGCTCTACGGATAGCTCGCCTGTCTTCTGCTTCAGCTTCTTCTGGGAAGGTAGCGTCTCTGCAATACTGCTCAATCTCATGGTACCACGGCCTTTCTTCTACCATCATTTCTCCTAGTTCTACAAGCAAAACTCCTTTGCTTCTTTCCTCTCCGCCTTCAAAATTAGAGAACTCCTGAGGTTAACGAATCAAGGATCCTGAGTGGAGGGAGCCTCTAATCTTTGAACGGTGATTGTCTCAGTGCTGTGGCTGAGAGGGAAGGAGAGAGAGGAGGCCAGGGATGCGAGGGCATCGACCAGGATATTTTGAGAACGAGGAGTATGAATATAGATGAGTGACAGAATTGCTTGGCTAGGAGAGTGACCAGATCTTGATAGGGCTTGAGTTTAGGGTCACGCGTACGGTAAGTAGAAAGGACTTGCCGAAGGACGAGCTGAGAGTTCTCCTATGATCTTGAGGTAACGCACGCCTAAGAGATAGGCAAGCTTAAGACCAGCAAGGAGAGCTTCATACTCGGAGATGTTATTGGTGGCATAGAACTGAAGCTCATAGGCTAGAGGAATGGTGATCCCTTCTGGAGTGAGCAGAACAGCGCCTATGCCCGTCCCCTAGAGTTGAGAGCCCCGTCAAAATGGAGCGACCAGAAGGGATCTTGAGAGACGAGTGACAGGTTTTCATCGGGGAAATCTTCTTGAACCGTGTCACTGTGAGGGAGAGGAAGGTGAGCAAGGTGCTCAGCAATGGCATACCCTTTGATAGCTTTCTGAACCATGAAGGTGATATCGAATTGAGAGAGGAAGCTTTGCCAGTGTGCCAATCTGTCGGCGAGGACTGGCTTCTCCAGGAGATACCTAATAGGGTTCATTCTAGAAATCAAACTCACCTTATGATCTAGGAAGTAGTGCTTCAATTTCTGCACTACCCACACTAGCACTGCACATGTTTTCTCCACTGTAGTGAGTTTGAGCTCGAAAGGATTAAAGAGCCTAGATAGGTAATAGACTGCCCTTTCTTTACCAGATTCATCATGTTGAGCAAGGACAGCTTCTAGGTAGCCTTCAATGGTTGACAGATATAGAATCAAGGGTTTCCAGGGATGGGCGCCTGAAGCACGGGCGGATTCATAAGATAACTCTTGAGTTCATCAAAGGCCTCTTGGCACTTGACGTTCCAATCAAAATTGACTCCTCCTTTCAACAGTTCATAGAAGGGACGACATCTTTGAGAGTGCTGAGATATGAATCTCCTTATGAACTGAGGCCGACCAATCAAACCTCGAAGTTCAGATATGTTCTTAGGAGGAGGCATCTCATTAATCGCCTTGGCCTTGTGAGGGTCTATTTGAATCCCCCGTTTGCTGACTATAAACCCTAGCAATTTCCCTGAGGATACCCCGAATACGCACTTCTTCGGATTCATCTTTAATTGGTACTCTTGCGCGCTGGGAAACACTTTGGCAAGGACGGAGGAGTGGTCTCTTCGAGTTCGAGACTTCACCACGATATCATCCACGTAGACCTCAACGTCAATATGTATCATGTCGTGGAAGATGGCTAACATTGCCCTTTGATAAGTGGCGCCGGCATTCTTCAATCCAAACGGCATAACCACGTAGCAATACGTTCCCCAGGGGTGGTGAAAGAAGTCTTCCCTTGATCCTCCGGGGCTAGACGGATTTGATTATACCTGAATACCCATCCATGAATGATAGGGCTTCGAACCCTGCAGTATTATCAATTAAGACATCCAAATGAGGTAACGGGAAATCATCCTTTGGACATGCCTTATTTAAGTCCCGGAAGTCTATGCAGATGCGCACCCTTCCGTCTATCTTCATTACCGGGACTATATTTGCCACCCACAATGGGTAGAGGACTACACAGATGAACATGGCTTTGTGTAGTTTATCAATTTCCTCTTCATCTTTATGCGATGTGGGGGAGGAATCTCCTTAACTTTTGTTTAACGGCAAACTGCCCTGGCTTTAAAATCAACCTGTGTTCCACCAATTCGGGGTCAATGCCAGGCATGTCATCATAGAACCAGGCAAAGGAATCCTAAACTCCCTAACATCTCTATGAGTGCTTCTTCTTCTTCGAGGGGGAGGCTGGATGCTATTGTTAAAAGCCTGGGGTCCTCTTCTGTTCCAATATTTACCTCTTTTGGGGTTCGTCGACTGCCGAGGGGGTCATCAAATCTTCTCATTCCGCTAGCATACATCTCGGCAGCATCCTCTATTTCACAATCATTTTCATCCGATGGATCATCTTCTGCTAAAATTTCGTACACTCCAAATCCGTCGTCTAGCCCTTCCTCTATCCGCAGATCTTCTGTGTTCAGAACTACTGCTTCCTGGACGAACTCTTCAACAGCTAGAAGAGCACCGCACCTATGTACCAGGTCTAAGAGATACCTGCGGGGTATGCCACTACCCTTCTTTTTCCTAGATGGGGACGGGGACTTGCTAGATTCTACCTATGGACCTAAACTAGATTCGATATTTACAGAGGGCTCTGGAGAAATGTCCAGAGATTTATTGGGATGGAAAGAAAAGGGTGCGGCAGGGCCGCGAAAATCCTCCGATGGGACTGGAGGAGGAGGCAGGCCACCCGAGCTCAGGGTGCCAGCAAAAGATTTGGTGTGTAGGGGAACAGAAGGCCCCTCACCTAGGTCGCCCAAGACAACCATGTTGGTCGACAGACGAAAGCACAGCTCGAGCAAAAGGAGGAGAAGGGCAGGGATCGTCGCCTAGGACGAATAGGGAGTGACGGGGATCGCCGTCAACAGGAGAGAAGGAGTGCGGGGGTGACGGGGACCGCCGTCGAAGTAGAGGGGAAGTGCGAGGAGGGTGGGAAACGCCTGTTGCGAAAGTGACGGGGATCGCCGTCGAGAAGGAGAGAGAAAGCAAGAGTCAAGGCAGTGGGAAGAAGGTGTCAAGGGAGAGGAAATGAACGGGGATCGCCGTTCGAAGAAGAAGGAAGGAGAAAGACGGGGATCACCGTCTGAGGAAGGAGGAAGGAGAAAGACGGGGATCGCCATCCGAGGAAGCACACACATTTTTTTTTTTTGATTTTTTTTATTTTATTACTAAAGGAAAAGAACTACATTACATTGGGAGGCTCCGGTAGAAAGACAGAAACCGAGCCATTAAAGAAAATGGCGAAGAGGGGTAAAAGGGAGACTAATGCTTCGACAGCGTCGGGAGAGAATTGGAGGATGAACGGAGGAGATAAAGGAATAAAATCGGAATTGTAAACAAGAATGGATGAAATGAAGTGATTGGGAGACCGGGAAAACCCCGGCCAGAGCTCTTTGCTAATTCGACTGAACTGATGATTTCAATTTCCTCACCAAATCCAAGCAACTGTCGCTTGGTGGTGGCTACTGATGCTGATGGCGCTGCTGCCTGAACCTGGAATGCGTCGTCTTCGCTGAATAGGCGGTTGACTGCTGAAATGAGATCCTCCAGCTCAGACTCTTCTATTCGGCTTTAGATTCGCTGAATAATAAACTAACTGCTGAAATGACATCTTCAAGATCTGATGCTTCTGTATGTGTCTCGGCCTTCTTTTCCTTGACAGGTCCTGAGCTTCCAATACTTGATATGCTGACTTTGGAACCAGTGTATATCCGGGCTATATAGGCCCCCTGATGAAGTGATCATATAATGTCCAAGTAAGAGGTGTTGATCTGATTGTGAGATGGGTGAGAATGCCGCCCATTCTACGTATCCTAAGCCATGCTTTGTAGATTTCCTTGTTCCGGTGACAGCTTTGACTCTGCCTTGGAGATGAGTGCCAAATCCTTTTCCGGTCTGGTAGCCGATTCTGAACATGATATCCCACCCTTTGCATTTGCTGATACATCTTTTCTGACAGCTGCCACTAACGGGGACACAATTGGGCGATTGGAAGAAAAAGTATAATCCCAGGGATAGTTCACATCAAGTATAGAGATAACGGGCTTGTTGGATGGCCAGACTGATGGTAACAACCTCTCGACAACTTCCACTGTGTGGGTTGTCGTCACACTCTTGACTTTGACTATCCTCCCTTGGAAAGGGAACTTCAAACATTGGTGTGCTGTGGAAGGCACTGCCCCTAGTGATTCTATCCACGGGCGTCCCAGGATAGCTTTGTAAGTGTGATCGATATTCAACACATAAAATTCGACTGACATAACAAGTGGCCCCAACTCTGCTTGTAAAGTGATAACCCCGTGACAAGCCCGCCGGGAATTGTCGTATGCAGCTATGGTGGTGGGGGTAGGCTGCAACTGATGTTATGAGATGTTGCATGCTCTTAGGGTGCTTAATGGGCATACATTAATTGAAGCCCCCGTGTCTACTAGCGCTGCATCAATGGCCACCTTGTTTTAGTGGAGTGTTACACATAAAGGCATCTTCCTGGCTTCAGAGGCAGCCAATTCGCCATCTGAAAAGGTGATAGTGGGCCCCTTGTTACAATAGAAAGTACGGAGGGCAGATTATCGGGGTTCATGTCCTCACTGACCATGACCTTTGCAGGAAGGCCCTTAGGGCATCTTGATGAGTTGAGACCTCTTGATCAGCTCTAAAATAGAGATCTTGGGGGAGTTTGATCCAAATGCTTCAAGATATCATATGGGTCCCAGGGACCGGATCTATCTCTTCCGTGTCTGCTGCTGTTGAGTGCTGGTTTGTTGCATTGTTGACTGGCATGGGTATGGATGCATTAGGGTACATCTGATGGAACATCCGCCTGCTCCGCAAGGCGAGGTTATGATGGAGGGGAGAAGGTGAAGTGTCAAGGATGGAGGGGTTGGCTAGCAATGGCGCCGGGTAGGGGATAGAGGATGTTGGTGGATGAGGGGATATTGGGTGACAAGATGGGGGAGTCATAAAGCGGTGAGGTAATGGCGGCGATGGTGGGTGTGAAGGAGGGAGGTATGGTGGTTGTAGGTGTGGGGGTAGTGGGGTGTGCCGTGGGAAATGACTAGAAGCTAGCCCACTTCGTGCTCATCATCGAAGGCCCATTGAACTTCTAGTGGTGGGTAATGGACGACTGGATTGACTTGTGCGGGTGGAGGAGGTGGCGGAGCAGGTTGGGATTTGGGGCTGCAGGATGTTGTGGCATGGGGTTGCGGATTATGCCAAGGTCATTTTCCGGCTGCTGCTGTTGCTGGTACTGTTGTTGGAAGGGCTGGAACTGTTGCTGTTGCTGTTGCTGTTGTTGCTGTTGTTGTTGTTGCTACTGTTGCGGATGCTGTCGCCTTTGCTGTTGCTGCTGTTGCCTCTGACCCTGTTGGTCCCTTAAGGTCTGGATCAACCTTCTCATTCTGCCCAGTCGATTTGGTTTGCTCATGAAGATCGTATATCATATCCCGAAACTGGAAGCAATCTGACACATTTTTGCCCGGATGGCGATGGTAAACACAATACTTGGTTTGGTCCGCTTCCATATTCTAGTTTGGCTCTCAGGAGGGAGTCTAAGAGCATGAGGGACATGAGAGCTGCAAAGACATCAGCTAATGACTCGGTAGAGGTGGATATTGGGCTCTCTTAGGTCCATTGGGCTTTCTAGGGGCAAAGCCATTTTGAGGTAGAGGGACTGAGAGTATTGGCGCTGGTCTTGGGGAGGATTCTGACCTTGAGGGGGTTGCTGTTTATTGTTGTTCCATGGCTGCTGAGGTTGCTGGGAGTATGGAGACCTACCTACCGGGCCTTCGGGGTTACTACTGAACCTACTTGTTCATTGGTTTGGATCCCTTCAGTAATTGGGCCTTGGGGTTTCTTGTTGTTGTAACGGGTTTTAGGAGTCTCAAACATGGAATGTATAGGCGAGTCTTTAAGTTGGGTCTGAATGAAACGGGCTCGGCTATACAATTGGAAGCCAGTGAACGCCATCGGTCGGCATAAGTTGAAAATTCCTCTTCGGGCTCATCTTTTCAGCCACTAGATCTACAAAGGAGTATTCAGGTCCAACCCGATCTTGGAACTGCTATAAGAACCTCTCTTGAACAATTCGGAAATCCTCGGCTTCTTCAGGGGGAAGAGAATAAAACCACTCCAGGGCTGGACCATCTAAGGACTTTCTGAACAAATATGCCATGAGATGGCGATCATACTTATGTGGTGCTGACTCATAAACAAAGTCCTTTAAATGAACATAAGGGTCCCTACCCCAGAGTACCGCCGATAAACAGGGAGCTCCGACTGGGGTGGAACTCGGAGATATTGGAAGGATGGGGAGAGCGATGTCGGCTACCTTACGAGGGTCAATTTGCCTCTGGAGGTCATGAAGCTCATTTTTCATGACAGCCCACTCCGCAAGGAAGTCGGAGGGGGCTTGGGCATGGTGTGTTGAGACAATGGAGCGGGGTTGCTCGAAAGTGTGAGACCTCTCACGGACCAGGGAGGCAGGTTCGGCCGTATAGTACATTGAGGTTGGAGGGGATCGAGGTCGGACCTCTCGCGCCGGAAGATAGCTGGGTTCCAGAAATGAATGGCTCGAGGACGGAGGGGTGTAGGGTCTGCCCTAAAGAAGAGAGGTGGGGTGCTGAACGTGGGCAGAGGAGACCGCCGGCTGAGCTAAATTACGGGCAGAGGGAGACAAGGGTTGTTGCCCTTGGCGGCAGCAATGAATTCTCAGACTTGATCTGGAGTTAGATGGGGAAGTAGCTGACTAAATTGGGAATGGGGGTCATCTTCCCTTGGAGGAGAAGGAGGATGGGAATGACCCCCAATAATAAGAGGAGCCTGAGCATGCCCTGGGGTATGGCCGTTGAGGGTTGGGCACATCCTCGAGGAGTCCAAGAGGCAAGGCATCGTCAGCAAGGACACAGAACTGCTCCATGTCGAAAAGAGGGTTATGATAGTACAATGATTGGAGGGGACTGACTCGATCTCCCTAAACAACGATGCATGCACCTCCAAAACAAATAGGGGGTGATACAGACAACACCTAGACTCTATCACAACAAGAAAGACTGAGATGAGGAGGGGTGAACCGAAGCACTCAAGTTATCATGATTAACGTGTAAATTTGTTAAAGTTCACACTTGACCTTTAGATGAGTTGATTAGGGGGTGTCACTCGGTCAAATGGGCCCTAATAGGTATGAACTCAAGTTCATCGGTGTCACTAAGGATGGTATACTTACAAGCGAGGTGGCTGGGACTAAAGGGTGCAACAAGTACAACCGGCCGGGTGAACCGCACGTGCGTACGGTCACGAGGACTTACGGAGGTCCTCGTAAGGTGGGCCCGAGTCAGCCTACGAGTGCTCTTAGGTGAGAGGACTCACTATCCAAGGGGGGAACCTGACCAATAGGATGAAAAGTGTATGCAAGGGACCAGAATGCTCGAAATGTATGCAAGAGTGGCGAGTAAAAAGCAAGCAGGGTGACAAAACTGCTCTCGGGCCAAGTCACGGCGGCCGTGTACACCACGACCTTATCGCAACAGAGCAGACTGCTGTGATATGAACAGACGCCTAAGAACACAGTAAGTCACACACACAGACTCAAACAGACTACCTAAACAAATGATGAGTGTACAAAATCGCCAAAACTATACAAAATGGATCATGGAGCATTCAGAAACCGATCCAGGTATGAAAACAGTAACACACAAAGCGTACCTGTAGACGCGACGCTTATCGCGGACGCGACCCTGTCGCGTCCCTGCGAACTACCGCGACTAGGCCCGAAAACTTACAAGGAGAAATAAAAGGGGAAACTGAATCCTAATAGGATGCTAGCATACAAAAAACGTGATGATACTGTTGGCCCTTTTGGTACGGCAGCAAGCTAACCTAGAGGGGGGGTGAATAGGTTTTTCTGAAATCTGAAATAGAAACTTAAACAGAGAAATTAACACTTGAAGGTTTGGTTAGTGTGATAAAGAGTAGCAGTGCGGAAGCAAATAAACAATCACACAAATGACACAAGGAATTTATCCTGGTTCGGCCCTTCCCACATGGAAGTCCTACGTCCAGTCCCCAAGCAACCTCTTGGGATTTCACTAACCAAGGGTACAGTCCCCCTTAAGGACACTACAACACCCAGCACCCCAGCTGGTCTTCTTCTCTTTCCCGGGCAAGAAGGCAACCCACTTCTCTTACAGGTAAAGAAGCCAACTTCTTGGTACAAACCCCAGTGCGGTTCTGCTAGACACAAACCCCTAGCTAGGTTCTACATTGTATACAGTCCTACAGCTGGACAGAAGTCTTTCTTAGAAAAGAAAGAACAAAGCTGAGAGTTGGAACAAATAAAAACCAACTAAAAGAACTCTCAGCAAAATACTCTCTCCCCCAGATTACAAGATGCACACAGAGAGAGAGAGAAGAGAGGAGAAGGAGCTTGAATGCTTCAGTGCTTCAGATGCTTGAACACTTCTTCTTGGGCTCAGGCTCTTTCTCTCTTTTTCTTTGAGTGTATTTGGAGTTCAGGTTCCTCACTGGTTGTACACTCATTCAAAAGATCTTCAGGAAAGCTCCTACTTCTTCTTCAGCCTTGCTTCATTTTTTATATGAGCAATTTGAATAAATCCATTGGAGTTCTAGCCGTTGCTCATCTTCTCTTTCTTCTGATAATTTGTGGTCTACGAGGTCTGCAAGCATAGAAAAAAGTGTTTAGATAAAAGAGTGTTTCTGTCAAAAAGGCTCATACCTCTATGTTTCTGTTGCCACCCAGAAGTAGTAAGTAATCCCCTTTTGTTGGCAGGAAAGAAAAATCTAGAGAGATAAGCAAAAAGATCTCCTGTCAGAAAGATAGAGGATTACGCAAATCAAGAATATTTGACTTTTTCACTAGATGCCAAAAAAATATTTTGGAATATAAAGGAAATCTATGTTTAAGTGAAATCCATGTTGAAATCCATATTTTACAAAGGAATCCATGTTTCACTTATCAAATCCTTATGAGAGTTACAAAGGAATCCATGTGAGAAGTCTGTGTGAGTTACAAAGGAATCCTTATGAGAAGTCTGTGTAAGTTACAAAGGAATCGTTATGAGAAGTCTGTGTAAGTTACAAAGGAATCGTTATGAGAAGTCTGTGTAAGTTACAAAGGAATCGTTATGAGAAGTCTGTGTAAGTTACAAAGGAATCGTTATGAGAAGTCTGTGTAAGTTACAAAGGAATCGTTATGAGAAGCGAATCGTTATGAGAGCGAATCCTTATGAGAGTTTACAAGGAATCGTTATGAGAGCGAATCTTATGAGAGTTACAAAGGAATCGTTATGAGAGTGAATCCTTATGAGAGTTTACAAAGGAATCGTTATGAGAGTTACAAAGGAATCGTTATGAGAGTGAATCCTTTTGAGAGTTTACAAAGCAATCGTTATGAGAGCTAATCCTTACGAGAGTTACAAAGGAATCGTTATGAGAGTGAATCCTTATGAGAGTTTACAAAGGATCGTTATGAGAGTTACAAAGGAGTCTGTGTGAGTTACAAAGGAATCCTTATGAGTTACAAAGGAGTCTGTGTGAGTACAAAGGAATCCTTATGAGTTACAAAGGAGTCTGTGTGAGTACAAAGGAATCCTTATGAGTTACAAAGGAGTCTGTGTGAGTTACAAAGGAATCCTTATGAGTTACAAAGGAGTCTGTGTGAGTACAAAGGAATCCTTATGAGTTACGAAGGAGTCTGTGTGAGTACAAAGGAATCCTTATGAGACAAATCGATGTGGCACTTTGAACTGAAATCGATATATATTGAATGGACATCAATTTATGTGTTTAGTGCAAATCATTACGGTAATAATGTCATAAATTTATATTTATTAGAAAAATCATGATATTTAATTTATAATTAGAAAAATCATGGTATTAAATATATTTAATATTCAATTAATCACATAAATTTATATTTATTAAGAAAAACATGATATTAAATATTTTAATAATAATTAATTAAACATAAATTTTGTTATCACCAAAATAAAAAGGGTAAAATATAGAAGTGGTTCAACAATCTCCCCCTTTTTGGTGATGACAAAATTATGAGAATTTTCTAACAAAAATACGTAAAGCATAGAAAATACAGAAAATTCACAGATAATGCATACCATGCATACTCTCCCCCTTTTTGTCACAAACCAAAAAGGAAGGTTCTTACCATTGCATTTTCTCCCCTTTGTGAGAGAAATTCTTACCATTGAGGGGTTCAACAATGATTGACATAAATGAATAACTCCCCCTTAGTCTGTGCTCCCCCTGAGTGAGAGATTCCACCTGAATGAGACTTGAAAATAATTGTTAGTAATATTAAAATTTACAAATAAATTAATGACTACTCCTCTTCAGATATGAGATGGATGAAGAGCTGGCAGTCACCAGTGCCTTGAGCATCCTTTGTTCTTGATGCTCCAAGGCCATCCTGCAAATAAACTATTTAGAAGTAGGTACCCAAATCTTTTTGGGTCCTTGATGGTTAGATGCATAAAGATATCCTTTCGGAATCCATACTAGGTGCTTTGTTGTGCAGATGTTTACTGTGTGTCCTAATTTATTACAATGAGAACAACAATGAATATAAATTGTTTTGTTGTTCTTATTATCTTTGTACTGTCTGTTTAGAACACAATTTTTGGAAACATTTTCCTTTACATGGGCCTTTTTCTGAGGCATTTGGTTTCTTTTACAAATTTTGGTAATGGATATTTTCAAGAATTATGACATGTTTTCCTTTTTCAGGAGGTATGTAACCAAGCCCTTGTATGTTATTTCCAGATTTTGATCTGTTAAGCATAGGGCTAAAGATGTTTTTCCTTTAGTTAATTTTCTAACTGATTCTTTTAAATACAGATTTTCTTCAGTTAGAGTTTTAAATTTTTCTTCTAACTCTAATTTTTCATTCTCCTTATTTTTTAAATATTCATCCAAAAGATAATGTTATCTTTACTATCCTTTAATTGTTTTTCTAGTTGCTCCAATTCGGATTTAAGATCAGAATGGTGTTTTCTAAGCAAATAGTGTTGTTTTTCAGATTCTTTAATTCTTTTACAACATTTTATATTTTTCATATAGTTCATTAAATACTTCTTCTAAGTCTTCAGATTCTGATCCTGAATCTGTGCAAGAATCAAAAGTTGAGTTAGGATGTATCTCATCTAGTCCTACCATGAGGGCTAGATTTACCTGCTCTTTCTCTGATTCTGAGCTTGATGATTCTGAGCATGTGGTCTCTTCATTTCCCAAGCAGCCGCCATGGCTTTTCTTTTGAATTTCTTGTGCTTCTTTTGGGTTTTTCATTTTGACCAGTCTTCTTGAGTCTTGGACAATCCGGTCTTAGATGTCCAGGTTTTCTGCATTCATAGCAGACTGGTTCTTTCTCTTTTCTGTTTTTCTTTTGAATCCTTTTCGATCCATTTTTCTTCTTCTTGAAAATTTTCTGAAGCTTGGACAGAACTTCATCTACATCACTGTCTTCAGAATCTGCATTTTTGGAGCAAGAAGAAGTGGAAGGAGCAGCTACAACCTTAAGAGCATTAGTACATTTCTTCTTAGATGAGCTTTCAGACAATCGCTCCATATTTATTTCATGTGCCATGAGAGAGCCTATTAAGTTATCAATAGATAATTTCATTAGATCATGGGCCTCTTCAATAGCAGTTACTTTAGGTGTCCATGAAATGGTTAAAGACCTAAGTATTTTTCTAATGGTTTCTTCATTGGAAAGAGTTTTACCAAGAGAATTTAAGCCTACTACTATGCTTGAAAATCTATTATACATAGTAGTAATGTTTTCGCTTGGAAGCATTTTAAATTGTTCATATGTGAAACAAGAATATCTATTCTAGTTTGTTTCACTTTATCCGTTCCTTCATAAGTTATCTGCAGTTTATCCCAAATTTCTTTAGCAGATTTGCATGCAGATACTCTACTAAATTCTCTTTTGGATAAGGCACAACATAAATAGTTCTTAGCTTTAAAGTTTAAAGATAATTTACTTTTATCAACAGGTGTAATGGCAGTAGTGCCTTCAATAGGAACAATAACAAAATCACCTACCTCAATTACCTGCCACAGATCAAAGTCTGTGCCTCGAATGAAGCATTCCAGTATTGATAATCTTCTCCGTGGAAGAATGGAGGTCTGGTGACTGATTGACCTTCAGCATATCCTTGAGCTTCCATGGATCTTGCTCTAAGATCGTTAGATCGTCTTGAAAGTTCAGAGACCCGCTCTGATACCTCTTGTTGGCCCTTTTAGTACGGCAGCAAGCTAACCTAGAGGGGGGGTGAATAGGTTTTTCTGAAATCTGAAATAGAAACTTAAACAGAGAAATTAACACTTGAAGGTTTGGTTAGTTTAGTGTGATAAAGAGTAGCAGTGCGGAAGCAAATAAACAATCACACAAATGACACAAGGAATTTATCCTGGTTCGGCCCTTCCCACATGGAAGTCCTACGTCCAGTCCCCAAGCAACCTCTTGGGATTTCACTAACCAAGGGTACAGTCCCCCTTAAGGACACTACAACACCCAGCACCCCAGCTGGTCTTCTTCTCTTTCCCGGGCAAGAAGGCAACCCACTTCTCTTACAGGTAAAGAAGCCAACCTCCTGGTACAAACCCCAGTGCGGTTATGCTAGACAAAAACCCCTAGCTAGGTTCTACACTGTATACAGTCCTACAGCTGGACAGAAGTCTTTCTTAGAAAAGAAAGAACAAAGCTGAGAGTTGGAACAAATAAAAACCAACTAAAAGAACTCTCAGCAAAAGACTCTCTCCCCCAGATTACAAGATGCACAGAGAGAGAGAGAGAAGAGAGGAGAAGGAGCTTGAATGCTTCAGTGCTTCAGATGTTTGAACACTTCTTCTTGGGCTCAGGCTCTTTCTCTCTTTTTCTTTGAGTGTATTTGGAGTTCAGGTTCCTCACTAGTTGTACACTCATTCAAAAGATCTTCAGGAAAGCTCCTACTTCTTCTTCAGCCTTGCTTCATCTTTTATATGAGCAATTTGAATAAATCCGTTGGAGTTCTAGCCGTTGCTCATCTTCTCTTTCTTCTGATAATTTGTGGTCTATAAGGTCTGCAAGCATAGAAAAAAGTGTTTAGATAAAAGAGTGTTTTTGTCAAAAAGGCTCATACCTCTATGTTTCCTGTTGCCACCCAGAAGTAGTAAGTAATCCCCTTTTTGTTGGCAGGAAAGAAAAAATCTAGAGAGATAAGCAAAACGATCTCCTGTCAGAAAGATAGAGGATTACGCAAATCAAGAATATTTGACTTTTTCACTAGATGCCAAAAAAATATTTTGAAATATAAAGGAAATCTATGTTAAGTGAAATCCATGTTGAAATCCATATTTTACAAAGGAATCCATGTTTCACTTATCAAATCCTTATGAGAGTTACAAAGGAATCCATGTGAGAAGTCTGTGTGAGTTACAAAGGAATCCTTATGACAAGTCTGTGTAAGTTACAAAGGAATCGTTATGAGAAGTCTGTGTAAGTTACAAGGGAATCGTTATGAGAAGTCTGTGTAAGTTACAAAGGAATCGTTATGAGAAGTCTGTGTAAGTTACAAAGGAATCGTTATGAGAAGCGAATCCTTATGAGAGTTACAAAGGAATGTTATGAGAGCGAATCCTTATGAGAGTTACAAAGGAATCGTTATGGAATGAATCCTTATGAGAGTTACAAAGGAATCGTTATGAGAGCGAATCCTTATGAGAGTTACAAAGGAATCGTTATGAGAGTGAATCCTTATGAGAGTTACAAAGGAATCGTTATGAGAGTTACAAAGGAGTCTGTGTGAGTTACAAAGGAATCATTATGAGTTACAAAGGAGTCTGTGTGAGTACAAAGGAATCCTTATGAGTTACAAAGGAGTCTGTGTGAGTACAAAGGAATCCTTATGAGTACAAAGGAGTCTGTGTGAGTTACAAAGGAATCCTATGAGTTACAAAGGAGTCTGTGTGAGTACAAAGGAATCCTTATGAGTTACAAAGGAGTCTGTGTGAGTACAAAGGAATCCTTATGAGAACAAATCGATGTGGCACTTTGAACTGAAATCGATATATATTGAATGGACATCGATTTATGTGTTAGTGCAAATCATTACGGTAATAATGTCATAAATTTATATTTATTAGAAAAATCATGATATTTAATTTATAATTAGAAAAATCATGGTATTAAATATATTTAATATTCAATTAATCACATAAATTATATTTATTAAGAAAAACATGATATTAAATATTTTTAATAATAATTAATTAAACATAAATTTTGTTATCACCAAAATAAAAGGGTAAAATATAGGAGTGGTTCAACAGATACATGGTGGAAACAATCAGAGTATGGGTGCATGGATTGCTAGAAGTAGGATAAGACAGGTAAGGGTCGGATTGTACTAACCTGTTGTCGTGCCCTATCAAGACGCCGTGATCATGTCGCGGCCACACGATACTCCACGACATGAACCGAACACAGAAAAATGCAGGAAACAAAGAAGCAAAACAACTAACATGACACTAAGAAGCAAATAATGGGGAAAAATATATGGCAAGCAGGTAAACTAGATCTACGAGGGTAGCACTGGAGGTCCCACCGTGATCGCCAAGAGGTGTAATCACAGGGATTGTGCTTCCCTCGACACATAAACGGATATTAAATCTAATGGCATGGGAATATGGATGTAATCACCACCTAGAGTATTGCCTAAATGAATAAATTAACACATGCTAACTACTCTAGGAAAGGGGGGAAGAGAACAAAGGAATACCTGATAACGCGGTCGTCATGGCTGACGCGTCTCTTGTCGCGTTGCCCTCCCCTGTCGCGTTCTCTTCTGATGCGGGAGATAGTGAGGGAGACCTCCTTCCCTTCCTCCGGCCGACCAGAGGATGAGAGCTCCTCGTAGAACCTTGTTTCTATGCCTGTCAATCAAAGAGAAACAACAAAGAAAAGCCCTATTAGAACATGATTAGTGTAGCAACTATTCTAAAATGAAAGGAAATAAACCAACATGAAGGGAACGAACCTGGGATGGTTTTTAAACCCCTTGGGCTATAGGAAAACGTGGGAATGGGAAGGAATGCAACCTATCTAGAAATGAAATAACATGCATGAAGAAATAGAGGGAAAGGAGAGGGGAGGAGAATAAGCCCCATTAGGGCGACTCCCTGGCTTGATGTTCGTTCCAATGATCGTGCAGAAGCTCCTGGATGAAGTGGGGGTCGCCCTCCTCACGTTCCATGCTCCATGGATGTGAAATGAGCAAGCTTTTGAGGTGGGAATGTGAGGGAATGAGAGGAAATAGAGGGCTGCGTGGCTAAGTCCAGATCAGTGGAGAATTTGGCAGCCCTTCGGGGTGAAAATCGGAGCCCCTCCTGTCCTTGGAGTGAGGCCTCGCTTTTATAGAACTTTGAGAGAGAATATCTCCTTAGGATGGGAAATAATTAAAATGGGAGATAAATCCTACCCAAATTCGGATGGAGAGTCCTTAGGAGCCTCAAGGAGAGTCCCTAGGGCCCAAATCCCGCTAAGGGGTTGAGATATTCCCTAGGGATAAAGATAAAGCCATGAGAGGATAAATAGGAGGTGGTTGCGGAGGCCTGCATGCGCAGCTGCTGTCGCGTCGTATCGTAGGGCCGCGACGTGGAGACGCGACAGGGCGGGGCATCGCGACAGTATTGTCCACGTGCATGGATAATGCATGGGCTGTCGCGGCAGCCTAGACCATCGCGACTCAGAGACGTGGCGCTACGATGCGTCGCGACTATGAAACTGAATAATTATGAATTATCAGCTAACCACATGAATAGATAAGAGTTACTGACCCATAAGGACTCTCTCAAAGTGATATGGCGGGATTTCAAGGCATTTTAATGGTTTAATGGCTCAAAACATGGATAATGATGGGCTCAAGGTGAGTGACCAATTAGGGGCCCACTAAGATAACAAGAAAAGCGGTTCAACCCATTAGTCGGAACCAGGTGTCTACAAGGACATGCGCCAAAGCCAAGAACACTTATGGAGGCCTTGACAAGAATTCCCTGGTCCAGTCAGGAGTCTTCCCGGTGGAGAGGTGGTCCATGCCAAGAGAAGTATGTAGAAACTAGGGTGGGTCTGCCGCGCCTTGAGTGCGCGAAGGCCGAGGGAAACGGTAACGGTGTATAAAACGTTCAAGTAAAAACAAAGACAAGTGTAATTATTTAAATAGGGAATTTAGTAATTATTTCGCTAAATTACCAGATATATTATTGAGTGAATTAATAAGGTCTCATGGCAAACATGAATGTTTAGTGTGTGCATGTGTAGGAAATCAAGAGGACATGTATGATCATGCACATAATTTTTACATTAATTAATTGCACAAATATTGCCCATTATAAATTAACAAATTGAATTTATGCATGACAGTGTTTATTTAAAACTAAGCAGGGTTGTATTGACATATTAAGCAGGGTATAAGTGCAAATTCAGGTTCTGGCCACGACTCTGAGGTCGCGACGCACCGGGGTGGCGCAATCAGGTCGCGATGCCAGTGTCTGGCACGATGAGAGAATCAGGTCACGACGTGCAATGGTGTCGCGTTAAGGTCATCGTGACGCCCTTGCATGGTGCGTTTAGGAATCATGTCGCGACGGGGTTGACGGTCGCAATCAGGTCATGACACGATGACTGATCGCGTTCTATTAAACCGGGTGCTGGGGTGAACCGGGGGCAGGTCGCGACATGTCAACCCGTCGCGTCAGAACTCGATGGACCCCCTTGTCACGACCCCCTCTGAGATCGTGAGGGGTCGGGCCGTCACGACACCAGAAGGTGGCCCGAGCCCAGAAAAGAGCATTTGCCCCTTTTCCAGGTGGGTTCCATCCCTCCTTTCATGACACAGTCCACTTCACAATTCGATATAAAATCACAGAGAGCTCCAAAAATCACGAAATCAATTTTAAATGAAACTAGACATGGAGATCTATCACTGGTAATGATTAATTAGAAAACAATCATGCATAGGGCATGCTTTGACTAGGTTACTTTTCGTTAACCTAAATATGCATAGTCAAATATCAACGAATTAATTAGCAAGGATACATGATGAAAATTAGGACAAATAGGGGTGTTTGAAAGGTAGTATCATGTAGTATTTATGAGAATTATTTCAGGACATGGAACCATGTACAAACGAGGATTGAACACAAACATGATGGTTCAGGCTCAACATGTTAATAGAAGTTTGGGCATTTAATTCTCCCTCATGGAAGAACGAAATAGAGCGAAATTAGAGGGCTTTCAAAGGGGATCATGAAGACTACCTAGGGTAATTTTTACACGATTTAAGCTTGAGAGATTGCCTACCTTTCGTTGTAGTAAAGAAAAGCTAGGGTTTTGGACGAAGAACGAGGTGAATTCCCTTGCTCCAAGCTGCTTCCCTCCTTGCTCCTCGTCCACAGCCTCCTCTCCTCGTCCTCCAAAGTCCCAACAAAGAAATGAGACTTGGTAGGGTCGAATTAGAGGTGTATAGGGTGGTTTAAGAGTCCCAATGCATTAAAACTCTTCTATCCTTTTCAAACTCTTAATTTCCCTAATTATCTCCCTATTTCTTGGTTTATCCACCTAATAGGATTGATGAGATGTCTAATTTTGTGGGTAAACGGTTAGGGAAAGGTTAGGACTCTATTTTAGGATAGATATGGGATATTTAATAATTATTTAAACCCTTTACTAATTACTACTTATTTTATTCCGAATTTAGCTTAATTACTTCCCATCCCATGATGAGCTTATCACAATTAGGCCCATTTATTTTGTATTTAAGCCATTACACAACCCATTATTGATTTAACTTAAAGGGCTTAATTTAATTTCCTTTTATTTCACTTATTCCTCATTTATTCTAATTAAATGTATTTATCTCAGTTATTTAATTAAATTTTTTATTTTATTGTGATTTTAAAAATCAAGGTTGCTACACCATGCCTAAGAGGCGACTAAGTCTGGCAGGGAGAAGGGAAGAAAATTGGGAGATAGGCTTTGTATGGATGTCGAAGAGTTTGGTTTTGACTTCCTTCCTTGGCACGATCGTCAGAAGGTTCAGTCTCACTTGATTATTGGAGCTTTTGGAATTGATTTGAGGACCATTTATTTTAGGGACATGCGTACGACCGGGTCTATTTGGATCTCTGCGGGGACTTTGCCACTCTTTGCCATGCCCTATTATGATTAATTTGTTTGATTTTGATTTTGCATGCATACGTCTAGGTCCATTTGGATCTCTGCGGGGACTTTGCCGCTCTTGACATGCATTTGACTTGAGTTTTATTGGTCATTTAAATTGCCCATTTGGAGACATCCTCTCATCAGGGAGTGCTTTAGGTTGGTTGCCTTGCCCAGACTACTCCTACTACCCATATTTTGGCCGAGCAAGAGGAGAAATAGACGTTTGTGCCTTTCAGGCATGGTCGTGATAGTGACGGCATCTACCGGAGCAATTGGCTTAGGGTGCCATGAAGTGTGTGCAAGGTGCCTATGCTAAGGGCAAACCTTAATGACTCGGGAGAGAATTTTGGACTCCTAGCACAGTGCTCTCATAACAGAAGTGCTAAGATAGCATGACAACATTGAAATATTCAATTTTTTTGGATTTTTTGGTTTTTGGACACTAATAGTAAAATAAGAGTTTGGAGGGTAAAGAAAGTACGAATGCCCTGTGCTGGGGAGAGACTCAGGGCTCTGAAGAATGTAAATAATTATCTAAAAATTAAGAAGATAAATGGGGACTAAAACCCCGAAAACAGTGGGAGAAAGGTCGGATGACCTGATTGAAAATGGCAAGGAGAGAATTGCGGGAAGAATTTGAAGACTCCGGCGGGGCCGGAGGGAGTAGAAGAAGAAGAAGGGCGCGGTGCCTAGACAAAGGAAAAGCATCCGGATGGCCCGAAGGAGAGAAGGGAACAAGTGGGCCGCGAGGGGCCGGAAAGGAAGGTGCGCTGCATGGGGCGTGAGGAGAAAAGGTGCCGCGTGGGGCACAAGAAGGAGATGTGCCCCAAGGGGCACTGGTGGGAGATGTTCCACGAGGGACACTAGAGGGAGATGTGCCATGAGGGGCACTGGAAGGAGACATGCCATGTGGGGCACTGGAAGGAGACATGCCACGTGGGGCACTGGGAGGAGACGTGCCACGTAGGACACTAGGTGGAGATGTGCCACGTGGGGCACGGGAAGGAGAAGTGCCACGTGGGGCACTAAGAGGAGAATGGCGGTAACATAACGATGTGCCACGTGGGGCATGAGGCAGAGAATAAGGAGTACAAAATGGGGCGCGATGCCCAGCACAAGAGTATGGATTATAAAAAAGATGAAAGTAAAAGGCCTCCCATGGGGAGGGAATGTGGAGAACCCACGGAAGGTGCTGAAAAGCACGAAAGATGATTGAAATGGAAAAAATAAAGGCCTCTAGTATTTTTCCTTGCCCGGCTTTTGCGGTTCCACTTGGGAATTGGCACCTTGACCCTCAGGTATTTCCTCACATGTTTTGCCCAGCGGGCGGATGATCTTGCTCTTCTCGAAGAGTTTTAGTGGCTCTCAATGATTGGATTGTTGACTTCCGTCGGAGTTTTAAGCAACAGTGGCAACCCCCTTGGAATATAACTCAATGAAAGGGTGGGGAGTTCCACCAGTAGAGTTGGAAATAACAATGAGGGGACCGTGCCCAAAGATTGTATGGTGTTTGTTATGGAAAGGGGCCGACCCCTTGGGTAATTGGTTGTGCCAAGGATTTGGCTTTAGAGTGTGTGAGCGCAAGTTGTATAGTTGACCCCTTCACTGGAGTGGGAAGGTTCACTACAATGGTGTGAGGGGTCATGAGAGCTTGGAGGGAGATATTCCCTATTAGTATTTTGAATTGAACACGGTTGGCAACATGAATGATTGGCATATCTTCAGAAGGCCTCTTGATGGCCATGATTGGAGGGGAGGACTCCCGCTCAGTGAATGTGCCCGGTATAGAAACAATGACCGACATGCGAGGGATGTAATCTTGCAACTTGAATAGCATGCCCGATCCTGGGGCTCCCTTCTGCTGACTCGGCTTGTTGCTCCTTAGAAACTTGCACCCGCTCCGTCGGATGGGGGTGGATGTGGAGGTAGTGGAAGGTTGTATAGCCGGTGGAGGTGTAATGGGTATGACGGCAAGGGTTTGCTTGGGTTCGGTTACCATTGGTGTTGGCGCTGTGGGAGGTGCAATGATCAGTGTAATGGTGGGTGGAGGTTTAATAATGGAAGGTTTGATGATAATGGATGGCAATGTGGGAGGGATAGGTAAATGGCTCACGAACATGACCTCAGAAGGTTCATCATCGTAACACCAAGTGGTTTCCTGGATGGTTTGGCTATTAGCAACTTGAGCCCGAGCAACAGGCTGTGGCGGAGGTGGAGGCTGTTGTGGGGGTAATGGATGTTGTGGTGGAGATAGGGGAGCTGGCATGGGTGCTGGAGCAGGTGCAACGTAGGGCATGGGAGCTTCTTCATGAATGGGGGTGTCGTATGGCCCAGCTGGAGGTTGCTATGTCCAAGGAGGAAGAATCAGTGGACTCCTGGGTGATGACATATTGTGGTAGATGGGTAGTGTATGTGTAGGGGTATATGATGTGGTTGTTGTATGGTGGCGAGGTGGATGGTGGATGGCATCTGCTGACCCGTTCTTCCTCGGACCAGCCTGATTGAATAGATCCACGATTGGGGAGTCCATCAGATGTGTCTGGATGTAACGTCCCCGCTCGTAGAGCTCTTCCATTGTGGTAATTTGGTTCATGGCCAGAATGTGCTTGAACCTCGGAGTAGAGTTGGAGATGATTATTTTAACTTGGTCTGACTCCGAGAGCTCATTTTGCATTCTAAGGGCCATCGACCTCCAATGGTCAGCAAATTATACAAACTCCTCATTGGCCCCCATCTTCTCGGATGCTAGATCCGTGATAGAGAGATAAGGACTGACGCGGTTTTTGTACCTTTCAAGAATTTTTTATGCAGGGGGCAGAAGTCTCCTACCTCACTCGGCTGTAAAGAGTAGAACCATTCGAGTGCAGGGCCGTCAAGAGATTTCCTAAATAGGTATGCCAAGGTGATTGGGTCTCGTTGCTAATGAGAGGACTCATAGAGAAATGCTTTAACATGAAGTAGGGATTACCCGTGCCATTGTACAATCGGTACGTTGGCATCTCCGAAGGATGTATATAGATTTGAGGGAGAGCCGGCATGGCGGCAACGGGGTCACCCGTGGGATTGGAAAGCTTATTGATTTGACCCTCTAGATTGTTCAATTCTGGAGAAGAGCATGTTGGAGTGGAGTGGGTTGTTGTTGGGCATGTGAGGGAGTACATGGGGGTAGCCTTGAATGAATGGGCCTTCCAAAGGGTTGGTCCATACGGACCGGAGCACAGGGGTGCAAATGGCCAGAGGGCCGAGGTGATGAAGAATGTACAGGGGGATGTGGCGAAGTCACCGGGTCGCCAGAATATACGAAGGCGGGTGCCTGGGAGAACGAGAGAGGGGAGGAGTCACACCCTCAACCAAAGATTGTATTAGATTTAATTGTTGAGGTGTGAGCTGATCAAGTGCATGCAAGACATTTTGCACCGTTGGATCATGGCGGGGGGAGGGCTCTCGCCGGGTTTCAATTGGAGGTAAATGTGAGGGGACATCGAATTGGTTAGTGCGCGGTGTGCGCGCATGACCATAGGAAGTGGATGGTTGTCCCTCACGGTGGTGAGATGGATGGACATGGGATTGAAAAGATGGAGATCTAACATTATCCTCATAGTCCATGTTAAAATTAGCATGATGGTGTGGGTCCATATCTAGCAATTAAGCAAACAAGCAAGTTGAACAATAATATAAATCAATCAAAGATGGTTCAATCAAGTTGTAATGCTTAACGCTCGTTTGGGAGTTTTCATAATTATTAAATGGATTGAATGATTGTTGTGTCACTCCAGGTGAGATCTTAGTTGGGTAGAAGATGGATACTTCAGGGTACAACTAAACTCAGCTCTCACCACGCTATGGGATAGCTAACCCGGGTCAACGGAGGGGTACAACCAGCTCGGTCCACTGTGAGGGAATCCACGGGGTACAGAGACTTATGGCGTTCCGGGAGAAGGTTCGCTAGTCCAACGGGACGGAATGCCCAATGGAGAGCTTGCCTTCACCGGAAGGGTGTGTGGAGCCTAGGATATGAGGGAAGGAGGTCCCCTGACCGATGTAGAATGCCCTGTATGCACAAGAGATAACACAGAAGTGGTGAAGGTGCGCGTTCTGTCAGCAGATGGAATCGCGTCGGGTACAGACGCCGCAACTCCAACTTAATCACGTCCTGTCACCTAGACGCGGCTCTGAAAGCCCCAGAAGGCTTCCAAAGCCGCGTTTGGTCCCTGTGGTTGGACTGTCAGACAGAAACACGTCGGACTTAGCCGCCGCGACAAGAAATGAAACGCGTCCAGTGAAGTGGACGCGTTATAAACACGTCGTCTGTGTCGGACGCAGATTCAAACAGACACCCGAGAAACAGAAAACAAACAGGCAGTAAGCATGAAATGTACAAAAATAAAGAAAAAAATCAAAATATACAAGGCATGCACACACAACAGGGTATAAAGCAGATAAAGGAAGGAGGGGCACGCTAGGGTGCCAAGGAAAGTGCCACGTGGGGCACGAAGGAGGAGGGTAATCAAAAGGAAAGCGCGAAAAGAGGTCCCACCGTGATCGCCAATTTGTAGACACGGGTTTGAGTTCGTCGGGAACTCCGAACGGTCTCCAAAAAAAGGGGGGGGTAAAATAAAATATTGGATGTTATGTGGAATGGAAAGAATCGCGATCGCCAGGTACACGAGGGTACCGAATGGAGATGCACGCGAGGGTGCGAAATGGAAAGGAGTGATCACGTGAAATACTTGTTGGAGCGTGGGAGGTTGCGTAGGGATGTGGGTTCCTCTTCTTCTATGAGCACATCCGGCCGTGGTAGAAGGCGCTTTCCTTGTTTTGATTACCCTGACAAAATAAAAAAAGAATAGGGGATTAGCCAAATAATGCGTATAGTATCAAATTCCCAAAATAATTAAATGAAATAAATGAAAGGAGAAAAACACACCTTGGGTGGTGGCTTTTAAACCCCTAGGAGGTAGGTGTGTGTGTGTAAAAAAGAATAAAGAAGGAGCCACGTGGGGCTCAGAGGAGTTAATGTAAACGAGAGAGGGAGAAGGGGTGCTTCCCCGATGGATGGCGCGAGGGCCGCTGCCAATTGGACGGGTGAAGAAGAGGAGGAAGAAGCTTCCTCCCGCCTCGCTTCGGTTCACGTAAGGAAGACGACGGTACGCCGACTCTGAACTTCGAGGAACGAGGATGTAGGTTGGTGTGGAATGGGAGACACTCCTCCTTGGTTCGAAAGTCAAGGCGCTAGTCTGGTAGGGCTCTGCCGTGACGGGGGAGAGGGAGAAGAATCCGACAGGGCTCCACCGTGGGGGATTGGATTATTGGAAATGGCTGCCTCGGGGGTCTATTTATAGGCAACAGATGCTTGAATCGCATCGGACATGGCGGACACGTTAATGATGGGAACGTGTCCGAGAAGGCTGCCGCGACTTAAAAGTCAACTTGATGTGACAGGCGTAGCCTACAGCTATGTTCGGATCGCGTCGGGCATGGGCGCGCGTTTCTCAACCGGATTGTACCTTCTGACAGATCATCCTTTGATTTGACGGGCGGTCGAAACGCGGCGTCCTACCTAGATGCGATTCGGAAATTGTCATGATTTGGTGATGTGGGAGCTCTTAAATGCCACGGCTGTAGGGGGCACGCGTAGGTTTTGACTTAATCGCGTCGGACATGGCAGACGCGTAAATGCATCATTCTGAGTCGTGTCGTATCGAGCCGACGCGTTAAGCGTCAATCGATAGAATAGAGTCGGGAGGACCCGACGCATCATGGGGAATCGATATAAGCCTCAGAATCGATGTAGAGTCGCATTCACCCAAATCGACGCGTTTCAGATTCCTTCATAAACGCGACCACTAGACCCGACGCGACTATGAATTTCTGCCCACGACCTCCGACGAGCCTTAGAAATGAAGGGGAAGCACCGAGGAAGAATTTGGTGAGATCCAAAAATATTGGGAAAATACTCTTGCAAGGCAAAAAGAGGGCCATTTGTGGCTTCATGGCGCAATATGAAATTTTCTCGCGGTGGAGTCAAAATCGCGTGCCTACAAACCTATCGCCTTCTCAGTGATAAGACGATAGTCAAGGTGTCGCCTTCCCAGTGAGAAGGTGACAACTACTAATGTTGCCTTCTTAAGGCGATAGCAGGCTTTCTTCCTTATTCAACAGGAGGCCCAATAGTCCCGTTTCGTCTGAATTTCATCGTTTCTTGATTCCATTTGTTCAATTCAAAGTTGTCTATTGTTAATATGCATTAATCAACCCATAGAAAAAGGGTTAATGACTTGAACATGATTCTAATTGACAACAATCACTTAACTTTCCCGATTTGATTGAGTCGCCAACTTGCCAAAAATGATAACTTTCTAAATATGTCACTTGCTAAATTTGGACTTGCTTCAATACTTCTATGTTTTAAATTACTATAATCGATTTAGAAACTGGATTACATGATTACATTTGCCACCCACGACACTCCTCCGTGACAGACGGACACTTCGTCGGGTACTCCTCCTGTCGGACTAGGACGTCTTCACGAGAGACCTCCGTAAGTCTCTTTTGACCACATATTAATTTCCACGTTGCCGATGAGCTGGTTGTACCATTAAATATATAAACCATTGTCATGAAACAGTGTCAGACTTTATGACATGTTTCACTTGTTCTGTGCTTATGTTTGATCCAATTGTAAACGAGTTGTACCTTTAGTGCGCAATGGTAAATGTACTGCCTGAAAAGCGTATGTTTTTATCAAAACTCTGCCAGTGAACTGATCTAATTGGGCAGACAAGTGTCTTACCCTTGATAGTGTCACACTGATTGCATGTGTCAATGTCCGGTCATCCTCTCTATATCATCCGTGTCATCTTCTCTATTTCTTGAATAATCTGAAGTCATCACATAATAAGCTTGTTTTTTAAAGTCTTATTGGCCATAAATAAATGGAATTACCAGAAATTAAATGGAACTTCGGTACATGACTGGCCACTGTGTGTCTTTTGTCGTCTTGTTGCCAGGACAGTCTGGGCACGTGTCATGCTGCATGTAACTAGAAGGCGACATGTCAGTCGTCGCATTCTAGATTGGCTTTCATGTAGTGTGACACGTGGTGGTTCTGGTGGCCAGTCTGGCAAGTTGTCGCATTCTCAACTCTGAGGCTTAAATGTGTTCAGGCTGCAGAACACCGCTCTTCTTCTTCCCCATTCCGCATGTTCCCCTCTCCTTCGACACTCTACTACTGGTGCCTCCATGGGGAGTGTTTGAGAGGTTTAGGTGTGTGTGTTGGGGGTTCTTCCTTCTTGGTGTGGTAATCTTCTCAGCGTGCTCTCCTCATGGTGGTGACGTCTTCTCCGACTTCTAAGAGGTCGTGGCTTGCTCGTGGATGGCGTCCCCGTGGAGCTTGGAGCGAGGAGGAGGGGTGCATGCCTATGAGAAGACCCCATTGGGGTGGTTCTTCATTTTGAGGTAGGGACTCCTTGCTTTCCTCATAGTTCTACCATGCTCGGGCCTCCAACCCCTTTCAAAGTCCTTAGAATCCATGCTAGGACGTGCATGTGTATGTTGTGGTTCATGCGGAATGCTTACATGATTTGATGTGTGCTTGGAATGGGGTATAGTTGCTGAGGGTTCCATGCTTGCATGTGAGATTATTGGGTGTAGTTTCATCTTCCTTGCATGCATGGGGGTTTACTAGGGTGGTTTGAGCCTATTTGATCAGTTTACATGGTTCTCCATGCTCCCCTCCACATGTAGTTTCTAGATTTGAGGTGCATGGTATGAAGGAGATGCTCTCGGGTGTGTATGTCTGTGGTCGCGACACATTCGGTGTCGCGACCCAGATCGCGACAGCCCGATACATCGCCTTCTTGTAGAGGAAAGCGAAGCACACCCGCGTTCTGGTTGCGACAGGGTGGCTGTCTCCTTCTTACTAGTTTTTCTCCGTGTGTTATGGGAGGTCTCAAGTGGTCACCTGGACCTCTGTATGTGGTCGTGACAATGACCTTGTTGCGACCAGATCACGACAGGTACCCTGTCGCCTTCTGATCCAGGTCGCGACAGATAGGGTGTCGCCTTCAGGTGGTGACAGCCTGTGTAACGACCCCCTTTATACCGGTACGATTATACCAATCCCCATCGGTACAAAGAGCATCGTCACAGTGGGATAGTAACCCAACACTAAACGATAAGGTTGATATGTCCATGAATAATAAAAGAGTACAACGGAATTAAAAGAAATATTATACTTCATTCCATCATAACCACATATTCCACAGTCTATATAGTAAAAGAAAATACTAGAGTTCATATTATTACAACTTGAAAAGAACAACATTGTCCATATGAATAACATTATTCAAACTATAAATTAAAGCAACTACCAAAAATAAAATCTCCTCAAGTGCTATTCCTTGTATGCGGTATCAATCTTCACTATTCTCTCCTCAGCTACTGGATAACCTGTCACACCTGTATGCCGAAGCAAGTATGAGTCTTACAAGACTCAGCAAGTAATCTAAAATATCAAACTTACACATATCACATACATAATAAGCCACTAATAATAAGGAAAACCACATGCTATCATTCTAATCACAACATTACACATGATACATGTTTCTTATGGTCAACTGTACATAAGTCATCCAAAGACCTTCCTATCTAGCACATGCTCATGTTAAATCATGAAAGATAATATACACCTACACATGTTTTCTACACATGATATATCCTATGATGCATGATTCAAATCTTCATCATATCATTTCACAATTCTACCATTTTAAAACATAAGGCTATGTACAAGATAATAAACATTCTTAGCATGGTATCTAGTCAATTTCTCATGCATTTATATCTTTTTATCACACATTTAACTTGCTGTTTTAGTGTATAATTTATCATACTCTCTTAACACTTGCGCATGCTTTCTAGTAATCTACGTAACACGATACTAAACATTCTAACATAATTTAGCATAATCATGTTGATACATACATGGTATGAACATATGCACTCTAAACACCTAACATGTAACATGATTTATTAATCTAAACATTTTCCTTATTGAGGAATAACTCTACCAATTAGAACATGCAATTATACATAAAGTAGATAGCAATCTAACATGATCTCTATTTATATTTCACATGCACTTTTCTTATTTATTTACACATTTAATTTGCTGTTTTAATATGAATAATTCACCATGATATCACCTTTATTAAACATGAATTGAAGATTAAAATACATTCAAATCGGATGGCAATCATCTACAAATTAAACATGGAACTACATACTAAATGAATAGCAATTCTATCATGGACTTAGGCATTTTTTTATGTGTTTATCAACATCATAATCTCATTTAGCTTGCTGTTTTGACATGAATCAAACTTGATTCCATGAATTTACACTTATTCTCATGCTATCTTATTCATTTGTCAATTCTACATACTCAATTTTCTACATTACATTTCTTTACATATTTACATGCGCATATTCATACACACTACTATATAGATATTATTAAACTATATCACATGATATAGACATGATATTAACATAATTCTACAATTATGATGTTAATGCACGAACAACAAAATAAATATGCATGTATCAATACATTGGTTTTCGCATGTGATTACACTCTCATTATCTTTTACTCTTCCTTACCGATAATTTACACTTCTTTCATTTCATTTACTCATGCATTCTTGTTTATCACTTATCACAACAATTTCACTTATCACATGCCACATTCACTTATCACTTTGCACTTCTAATCACATTTAATCTCTTAAATTGCCGTGACACAGTCCTAACTACCAAGTAGAGGAAAACACTCACTTTAGCACTTAATGCTTATCACTTAGCACTTAGCACTCACTTTCACATATTTGTCACCTAGGAAATGTGGTGGCAAATCTAAGTAACTGTGCAGAACCGGGAGAAGCCCTCTCCACCCTAACCAGCGGTACTTGTCCACCTCCAAGATTTTATCCTAATGCCCTTAGGATTTATCTCATAACGTTGAGCCTTCCATATGGACCTTTCTATGGTACAGCTCTCAGACCCCTATGGTAGCAGTGTCATACATGGCCAAATATTGCATAATCACTTTATCATTATCATCACATTTTACTCATGCTCGTACACATATTTTCATCCCATTTCACACACACTTTATATAATATTCACATTTTCATTTACAGAAATTCACCTTACTGTTAAACAATGATAAATAACTTAAAATAAGATTTTAACATGCTGCTAACTCTTGATTTACATATAATTAACTCTATCATGCTTAACATGGCCATTTTTCTCATTTCAAAACATAACAGTACTTATTGTCATTAGATCTTTATGAAATTTTTATGACAAGTTAAATACAGTAAACATAACACATTCTAAATTTTCTAGATTTTTATGAATAGGAATGTATTTATAACAATTAAACCAAGTCATAGGTGCATTTTTCACTAATTTCTCTAAAGTAAAGATCCTAGTAAAACAGTCTAATATAACAGTGTCAATGCATATATACAGTCAAGACATCATCACAGAAGATTTACCAAACCATAATTCACATCTGACCTATTTACACAAATTAAACATGGTTATTCTATGCTTATAATTCAATTTCCAGAATTTTAATAATTAACACAAATCATGAAAATTCATGAAAACCTCATGACATGACCTACTGATCACCCTTGACCCCACATAAAAGTTACAGCATGAACACATACCCAGAAATCATTTAAATATATTAAAGAAGATCAAATAGAATTTTTTAGAACACTGAAGAACATAACTGCACAGTCCTGGCCGCCAACTAAGTTAACTGCGGCATCCCTTGCCGTCAACTCAAGAACATGACGGCAGGGGATGTTGTCGTCAACTTCCAAATAGCAATCAGCACAAACAACACTCACATGCACGGGGAAAATGGAGGGTCTAGGACTGAGGAAAAATCCAGAAAAATTCTAGGACCTAGGGGACATGTCTAAGATTGATATACATAGGTTACTTGCCTCTAATAAAATCCTAGAAGATCAAATCTTGTCGTTGAAGCCCTCCTCGGCCAAATCAAGAGAGTGCTCAGAAACTCCTTTGATCTGGTTCTCCAGTCATTGTAGGTCGTTCCTCAGGTTTGGGGATGCCTCCTTGATAGTTGGACTACGCTCCAGTTGTTGTAAATCTCTCAAAAATCCTCCAGTCGCCAGATCAGAGCTTTGGAACTTCAGCTTTTCTCACAAAAGTGCTAGGGTTTCACAATGACCAAAAAGGCTTGGTGCGGCCAGAAGATGGGTCTTTATAAGGTTGGATGGGTTGGGTATGCTTCTGGGTAGGTTTCCTACGGTTTAGGATGGGTTTCCTAAACTGGAACCGGCCATAATGCGAGCATTAACAAATCTGGAACTGTTACGCAAGAGGATATAGACGTCAACATCGATTGTAGTCAACTGCACAGTTGATGTCAAGGGGATGGCCGCCAACATGGGGTGGCGTCCAGGGGGTGGCCGCCCACTGCCTATTGGTGTCCAGTGATGTTGACGCCAATCAGGTCCTGCAGGTTGGCGGCACAGTGTTGGCCGCCAACTGTGCCAGACAGCCCAAACACCTAATTCGTCCAATTTAAACATACATTTAGGCTCCAACAATATAGTATGAGCATAATTAAATATTTTTACACTTATTACATAAATTATATACATTACACATTATTTATAAGTATAATTTGCAATAATCTCAGTTAAAGATAATATGCACGAAGTGACATACATATGTATACATATGCACCATAGTTGCATGTATTATGCATGAATATATATATATATATATATATAATATATATATATATATATATATAATATATAAACATAGATATATATAAACATAGATATAGAATATCGTTAATCACATCCTTGTCAAGTTTGAATCCAACACTAAACTTGATTAGATATCAGATTATGGTATATGGATCTAGGTATAAAGTTTATTAGATATATATCAGATTATGGTATACCTAGATCCATATACCATAATCTGATATATATCTAATAAACTTTATACCTAGATCCATATACCATAATCTGATATCTGTATGTGTCTATCGATATGTCTAATATACATAGACATATATCTTATATATATATCTCACTATATATAGAGATATATGTCTATGTATATTAGACATATGGATAGACATATGTCACTGTATATTAGACATATTGATATAATAATATATCTTTAGTTGTATGTCTATCGATATGTCTAATATACATAGACATATATCTCTATATAGAGTGATATATATATATATATATATATATATATTATATATATATATATAATATATATATATATAAACATAGATATATATAAACATAGATATAGAATATCGTTAATCACATCCTTGTCAAGTTTGAATCCAACACTAAACTTGATTAGATATCAGATTATGGTATATGGATCTAGGTATAAAGTTTATAGATATATATCAGATTATGGTATACCTAGATCCATATACCATAATCTGATATATATCTAATAAACTTTATACCTAGATCCATATACCATAATCTGATATCTGTATGTTGTCTATCGATATGTCTAATATACATAGACATATATCTTAATATATATATCTCACTATATATAGAGATATATGTCTATGTATATTAGACATATGGATAGACATATGTCACTGTATATTAGACATATTGATATAATAATATATCTTTAGTTGTATGTCTATCGATATGTCTAATATACATAGACATATATCTCTATATAGAGTGATATATATATATATATATATATATATATATATATATAGATATATACATAACACACATACATATAATAAATCTATATCAGCTTAAAAATATATAGTGTTTCTAGTGCACTTATACAGAAGAAAAAAAAAGTACAACATAATTCTCAAAAATACAATCTTCGTAAAAAATATTTTAAAAAATTAGATTATAAAAAAATATAAATGTTCTAAATGCGGAGAAGAAGGACACTTCGTAAATAGATGTACTGAAAAACTAGAAAAAATAAACATAATCGAAGAACTAAATACTATCAGTAAACTTTATGATATAATTTCAACAAATGAAGTATCTGACATAAAAAATTATGAATATGAAATAGAAAGTATAGAAGAAGAAATAGAACCATCATCATAAAATAAAATTCCATACAATATATAGACCAATGTAATCCTCTTCAACATATAGATGATTATAATCTCATATATTATATATTTATGGTCACATTACATATATCTATATTTATACATATATATATATATATACACCTATGTATATATCTATATATGTCTATATATATACTATATATATCAAATGACATTTTTGTTTATTTTATTACGTTCACATATATATTAATTATTATTTATATAATTTATATTTTATACTACAAATTTTTGATAAATTCTTTGAATATTATTATAGCTAAACATAGTTAGAAATATTCATATAATTTTTTAATATTTCAATTTATGAAATATATTTTTAGACGGCTCTATCTAGCCGTCTATGTACCGAACATATGTAAACAACTAGAAATAGTCATCTACATATGAGCTATGTGTAAACTGTTAGTAGCCGTCTACATAAATTTATATAGATGCGCACTTTTGACTGTCTACATAAGATATTTATGTAGACGACTTCTCATAGCCGTTTAAATAGGAGGGATATGTAGACGGCTTTTTAGTTGTCTATATAAGTGTATGTAGACAAAGAGAGACGTCTGTAGTCGTCTACATAAATGTTATTGTAGATGGCTTACAGTCATCTAGAAAAAACCTTGGTCATACGAAAAACACTAGCCATCTACAAATATATACCTGACCTATAATATATATATAGACATAGATATAGAATATCGTTAATCACATCCTTGTCAAGTTTGAATCCAACACTAAACTTGATTAGATATCAGATTATGGATATATATATATATATATATAACTGTATATATATAGATATAAATATATAGGGAGAATTAATAGTTGGTCCCTAGCAGGGACCAACACTTATTTTTCCATCCCTGTCAGCTTTTCCCTGCCCGCATAGTCCCTGCTTTATGCGGGTTATAATTTTCAGTCCATGATGCTAACCGTCGTTATCCGTCTTCTCCTAAATGCCAATTGTATCCCCAGCCACAGATGACCCGTGAGCGTCGTCGGCTTTAATGCCTTTCGAAGAAGGCAAGCAATGGCGAAAGGCTTCTCGCCGCGGCGCTGCGAAGAGGAGTGCAGGGTTGCCATTTTGGTGAAGGATTCTGGCTTCTGGTGAACTTTCCTAAGCTGGTTGTGATTTCCTTCTATCCGTGGTGAAGGTGGGTTGGTCAGTGGCCTTCCGATAGACATTGGTTCCACCTACCCCCTTTCTCCTCTGTAGATCCACATCCGTTAGTCGCCAGAGGCTTTTCTGCCAACAATGCTTCATCTAGATCCGACAGTAGTAGTCGGAGGCTTTTGCCTCACCACTATTTATTATTTACTCCACTTTTTGATGTAGATCTTCAAATCCACATTTTTCTATTCTGAACGTAGGAGTTACCTACGCTACTACTAACCACCAGTTTTCTACTTACTGAGTTACAGTAGAGTAAAAGGACATGTTACTCTGAAAGTATTTACTGTGTAACTGTGTAATAACTTGTGATTTAGTTACATATGTTAAATGTGTAAGTATGTAATTACCTTTTTTTTCTACCTAAGTGTGTAAGTATTTGTATTTCTAACTGTGTAACAACTTTTGAAGTAGTTACACAGTTAACTGTGTAACTACGTATGTAATTACCTACTTTCTTTGTGCGTAGGTCTATAAGTAATGTATTGTTAACTGTGTAACAACTTTTGAAGTAGTTACACAGTTAACTGTGTAACTGAGTAACTGTATAACAACTTCAAAAGTAGTTACATATGTTAACTACGTAAGTATGTAATTACCTTTTTTTTTCTACGTAAGTGTGTTAGTATTTGTATTTGTAACTGTGTAACAACTTTTAAAGTAGTTACATAGTTAACTGTGTAACTATGTTAGAATGTATTACCTACTTTCTTTGTACGTAAGTCTGTAAGTACTGTATTGTTAACTGTGTAATAACTTTCCAAGTAGTTACACAGTTAACTGTGTAAGTGTGTAACAACTTTTGAAGTAGTTACACAGTTCACTGTGTAACTGAGTAACTGTGTAACAACTTCAAAAGTAGTTACATATGTTAACTATGTAAGTATGTAATTACCTTTTTTCTCTACGTAAGTGTGTAAGTATTTGTATTTCTAACCGTGTAACAACTTTCAAAGTAGTTACACAGTTAACTGTGTAACTGCGTAAGTATGTAATTACCTAGTTTCTTTAAACGTAAGTTTGTAAGTACTGTATTTGTTAACTGTGTATTAACTTTCCAAGTAGTTACATAGTTAACTGTGTAACTACGTAAGTATGTAATTATCTACTTTCTTTGTACGTAAGTTTGTAAGTACTGTATTTGTACATTGTGTAACAACTTTCCAAGTAGTTACACAGTTAACTGTGTAACTGTCTGACGACCCTCATTATATCGGTACGGTTATACCAACCCACGTCGATATAGTGAACGTTGCCACAGTGTGACATTTACCCAAACGATAACATACAGTTGAGATACACGCGAATATAAGAACAGAGTAGCGGAAGTAAAAGAACCACTGTCTTCGTTTCATTCATCATCCACATTTAACATACATGATGGCAATAACATTAAGGAACTAACATTCACAAAATTAAATTGCTGAAAATCAAATACATAATTGTCCACACTTATACATTTGTCCATGATAATGCTAGTACAATGTTGCAATTACATACATCAAAATGGCAAAAGTCACGACTAAGCTCCACCAAACTAGCTACTCCCCGCGCTCGGAGTCGCTTTCCACGGTCTCCTCCAAAGGTGTGTCACCTACTACACATGTACGCCGAAGCAAGTAATGAGTCTAAAAGACTCAGCAAATAACTCTACACATACCATACATGTACATATCATGGCAGGTTTACATACACATTCACAAGACACAACACATAGCATGCGCGACATTGAAATTGACAACCTTATCTTGGAAATTCTACTAATGAACACATGATTCATGCTTTCAGATTCTAAATCAAAATCCCCTATCACATGCTCTCTAATCATTACTACACATGAAAGTTCTACTTTTAATTAAACTAAAATATGAGAGCAATCTAGCATGACTAGCTTACACACATGAAAGAACACATTGCTAACATGGTTACTACTCATTCGTATACATGCACATAACCATTTCACATGCTTTAAGCTTGCTATTTTGATGTGGTTTAACACTTTACAATCTAACACATGAAATCCATGTTCTCATTCAAACCACAACGTGAGAGCATACACACATGGAATGGTTTACACATTAGTAAGGATTGTCCCTAGCATGGGTCCTACGCATTGTACACGCATAGCACAAAATCATAACCACATTTATGTTTCTGTTCTAACATGATTTCAGACCATCATATCATGGGTTTTCAATTTTACATCCTCCCATTTTGGTTTCACATTTTTACACAATTTCTAATTCACATATTTCACACTTACACATTGCACATTACACATTGTTCACACTACACAATTTGCACATGATCACAATCACATTCACATTTTTCACTTTAGTGCCGTGACACATAGTCCAAACCACCATAAGAAGGACACATCACATCACATACACATAGACGTCACCTAGGCAATACAGTGACGACTCTTGGACTGCGCAGACCGGGAGAACAAGTCTCCACCCTAACCAGTGGTACTTGTCCACCTCCAGGATTTCATCCTAATGCCCTTAGGATCACAACACATTGAACCTCCTCAGGGGGACTTTTCCCTGATACGGTTCCACTGCCCTCTATGGAAGCCGTGTCACACTTGGCACAATTTATACATTTACCGATTTTTAGCACATATGTTTATACATGTCACTTGCCTCTCATTCTTTTTCTCACTTACACAAGGGCTCTGTTTTCCTAACATGATTCTACCGTTAACAGGGATTTCATATTCAAAAATTTGCATAAATCAGATCCCACCCATATATCAAATCGTTCCCACATTAGCGGGCATTAATTACACATTTGCATGGAAAATTCATATTGTATGCTGTAGTTGTCCAAATGACCTGAAAATTTAACCACATGCTGACTGCGGTTCATGACCCCACATGCACAAATTTGGGATTTTTTCTGACTCATAATGTAATTTCAGAAAATTGAACATCAATTCTCATATCATTCGAAATTCAATCTATCATGGTGCATAACATGAAAATTCAGTTTCAACAGATCATAACCCTAAACCCAATATACATAACCCACAGGAAATTTTCCCCAGATTTATTTTCAACACATGATTTACTGGAATTTAGCAAATCCTACGCATGTTTTCTATTTTGCAAGTATAAATTTTCAGTAAATCACATTGACATGGGAAAATTCTAGAAAATTCAGAGCAGGGACTGACGTATATAGACATGGTTCAACAAAATTAGGGCATCATAATTTCCCACGGATTACTAGGATCATGGGTGAACATACATGGCCATTCTTTCCCATGCATTTTAAATAAACCATAGCTACCATCCACAAAATAAATGTACGTTCATTCTCCCATCATCACATAGCTAGAATACATAGCATATAAGAGTTACATTATATCCTCATCATAAAACACGTCGAAATTAATCATATAGAAGGGCAGAACAGTTCACTGTTCTGTCCTGATAAACTTAACGGCATGCTTGGGCCGTTAATGGAGCTTAACGGCGACATCGTTGGCCGTTAATGAAGATCTTGACGACAAGTGATGTTGCCGTCAAGTTCAGGTCTGTGCAAAACACAGACCCGAGCTCCAAAAACTTGGGAATTGGGGGATCCAGGACACGAGGAAAATATGCGAAATTGGTAAAACCAACCTAGACATCTACATGGACGAAGTGTGAGGGTTACTTGCCTCTTGTAAAAACTCCAAAGGGATCAAATGAGCCGGTGAAGCTCTCCTTGGGCAGTCCCAAGAAGCCTCCAAAACACCACTCCTCCGGGTTCTTGGTCGATGCAAGAGCTAAACCACGGTTGGGGAAGTCCTCCCCGATGTTCCAGCTACCCTCCAGAAGTAGTAGGTCGCCGGATGAAGCCTTGAATCGCCGGATTGAAGCCTCCAAAGTTCAGTCTTTGCACAGTTCCGAGCTAGGGTTTTCTCTCCTCTTTGCAAAGAGTCAAGAGAGGGCTGAGGGTTGCAAGAAGGGTTTGTATATAGAGGAGGGGAAGCTCTCCTCCCACGCAGGTCGGACAAGAGGGCTTTCAGACCGTTGGAGACAGCTCCCCAATGGGTGAGCTAGCTTGCTCAGAAATCCGGCTCTGCAACGCATGCAGGTCAGAGAAATTAACATCCACATCGTTGGACGCTGGACTTAGTGTTGGCGTCCATATGGTTGACACCGACATAGCTCAAACGTCCATGGATATTGACGCCAATCTGGTCTTCGGCCAGAACTCAAAACATGCAGGAAACCACGCATAATATACATATATACATGCATTATGTATACTATTATGTACACACTACCATCATACCATTCATACATTCTTTACATCTAATTTATACACATGCATGCAGTAGTATACTAACTAGTACTTACGTAGATATGCACATACGCACATACACGAGCATGAAGTGTCCATACGAATACAATAATGCAATGAATTCGAGGGCCTTACACCCTCTCCCCCTTAAAAGAAACTTCGTCCTCGAAGTTAGAACGATACTACTCAAACAAAAGGGGATACTTCTTCTTCATCGCATCCTCAAGCTCCCAGTAGCCTCCTCTCGCGAGAAGTTCCGCCAGAGAACTTTCACCGACGCAATACTCTTGTTCGGAGATGCTGAACCTTCCGGTCAAGAATAGCTACTGGTTGCTCGACATACGAAAGATCTGGCTGAATCTCCACTGGCTCATGACTAATCACATGAGACGGATCTCGGACATACTTTCTGAGCATCGAAACGTGGAAACGGGATGAACACTAGCCAAGCTGGGGTAAGGCTAGCTCATACGCCACGCTGCCCAAACGTCTGAGAATCTCATATGGGCCAATGAACCTAGGGCTCAACTTACTATGCCTGCCAAATCTGACGACACCTCGAGTAGGCGATATCTTCAAGAAGACATGATCGCCAACCTCGAACTCCAAATCCTTTTCCTGTTGTCGGCATAACTCTTCTGCCTATCCTGTGCCGCAACAAGCCTCTTTCTGATCAGCTGGATCTTATCCGAAGTTTCCTGAACTAACTCCGGTCCGATCAACTGCCTATCACCGTCTCCTCCCAACATAACGGAGATCTGCAGGGCCTACCATACAACGCCTCGAATGGAGCCATACCAATACTTGCATGAAAGCTGTTGTTGTATGCGAACTCCACAAGAGGTAAATGGCGCTCCAATCATCCTTCCAATCCAGAACACACGCCCTCAACATATCCTCGAGCGTCTGGATAGTCCTCTCGGACTGTCCATCAGTCTGGGGATGAAACGCCGAACTGAGCTTCAGCTCCGAACCTAAAGCATCCTGAAGACCCTTCCACAACCTCGAAGTGAATCTCGGATCTCGATCCGAAATGATCGACTTCGGCACACCATGCAATCTAATGACACTACTAACATACAATCTAGCTAAACTCTCTACTGACTGCTTCTTCTTCATAGGCAAGAAATGAGCAGTCTTCGAGAATCTATCTACAACTACCCAAATCGAGTCATTGCCCCTTCTAGATCGAGGCAAACCCGAAACAAAATCCATAGTGACAGCTTCCCACTTCCAAACTGGGATCTCCATCCTTTGCATAAGGCCGGATGGTCGCTGCCGCTCGGCTTTCACTTGCTGACACACTAGACATCTAGACACATAATCCGCTACATCCTTCTTCATGCCGGACCACCAAAATGATCTCTTCAAATCCTGGTACATCTTAGTGTTACCCGGATGAATAGAGAATCGCGATCTATGAGCCTCCGCTAACACATGCTCACGGACATCTACTAAATCAGGGACACAAACACGGTGATGGAAATCTAATCACACCGTCCTCATCACGAGCAATGCCTGCCTTGCCCACTAACTCTAAGAGTCTAGGTCGGCTTCCTGTTGCTCGATCACCTCATCCAAAACGAGGACCTAAGGGATAACTGAGCTACAAAAGCCTGGCATAGCGATGGCTCTAACTCAGTCAACGCGCAAGCCGCATCCTCCAACATCTTCCAATCCTGCTGGAGAGATGGCCTCCTTCTACTCAGAGCATCCGCTACGACATTCGCCTTCCCAGGGTGATACTGAAGGTCGAAGTCATAGTCCTTCAAGAACTCAATCCATCTCCTCTGCCTCAGGTTTAATTCCTTTGGGAGAAAAGATACTTCAAGCTCTTGTGGTCGGTAAACACCTCAAATCTGACACCATAAAGATAGTGCCTCCAGATCTTTAGTGCATGAACCACTGCTGCGAGCTCCAAGTCATGAGTCGGATAGTTTCTTCTCATGCTCCTTCACTGACGAGAAGCATAAGCCACTACCCTTTCTTGCTGCATGAGCACACAGCCTAACCAATCCGAGACGCATCCGTGTAGATAGCAAACCCTCTACACCGCTCGGTAAGACTAACACCGGAGCTGACGTGAGCTTAGTCTTCAAAATTGAAAACTACTCTCACACTTCTCAGACCAAACAAACTTCACTCCCTTTCTGGTAAGCTGAGTCAAAGGGCGGCGATGGATGAAAATCCCTCAATAAATCGCCGATAGTAACCAGCCAAACCCAGAAAACTACGAATCTCCGAAGGGGTCTGGGGAACTCCCAATCCATAACTGCCTGGACCTTTGCTGGATCAACTGCTACACCAGCACCGGAGATAACATGCCCGAGGAAATGAACCTCGCGCAACCAGAAATCGCACTTGCTGAACTTAGCATACAGCTTGTGCTCACGAAGAACCTCTAACACTACCCTCAAATGCTGACGGGTGTGGCCTCGTCCGGAGAGGACCAGCACATCATCAATAAACACTACGACAAAGCTATCTAGATAAGGCCTAAACACCCTGTTCATGAGATCCATGAACGCTGCAGGGGCATTGGTCAATCCGAAAGGAAGGACCAAAAACTCATAATGTCCATAACGGATTCTAAATGCCGTCTTGGACACATCCTCACTCCGAATCCTCAACTGATGATAACCAGATCGCAAGTCAATCTTAGAAAAGACTGATGCATCTCGCAACTGGTCAAACAAATCATCAATACGAGGTAAGGGATACCTGTTCTTTCAGTCACTTGGTTCAGCTTTCTGTAGTCAATGCATAACCTAAGTGACCCGTCTTTCTTCTTGACGAATAATACAGGTGCGCCCCAAGGGGAAACACTAGGGCGAATAAATCCCTTATCAAGCAACTCTTGCAACTGCCTCCTCAACTCGGCTAACTCCGCAGGTGCCATCCGATATGGAGCCTTCGAGATAGGAGAGGTGCCCGGAAGCAACTCTATGGTAAACTCTATCTCTCTATCCGGTGGCAAACCAGACAAATCATCAGGAAAGACGTCTGGAAAATCCTGCACTACCTCATCTCTGCAAGAGTAGGTGACTCATCAGCCTCTGGCACTAGTACCACGCTGGCAAGAAAAGCGTCACAACCCTTGTTTACCATGCGCATCGCCTTCATGGCAGAGATGACCATCTTTCCGCCAAGTTCCTTGGCAAGGGATGAGAGAACTCATCCTCACCAGGAATGCGGAAAACAATCCTCTTCCGACGACAATCCACTAACGCATAGTGCTCCTCTAGCCAATCCAGACCAAGAATAGCATCATAGTCCTTCATCTTTAGCAAGAAGAAACACCCATCTAGGACTCTATCCTCAATGCACACAGGTAACGACGGAATGCACTTCCTAGTCGATACCGTACCCGCAGGGGTGTGCACAGACAAAGGGACCTCTAACTCCTCAGACTCTACACCTGACTCTAGGGCTAACTGCCTAGCGAACCGCTCGGAAATGAACGAGTGAGTAGCACCCGTATCAAACAAAACCGAGCGTGCACACCTAAAAGTAAAACCGTACCTTCGGTGACATGCTCCGCCTGCTCGGCGTCCTCGCGCGCTAAAGCAAACACTCGAGCTGGGGCTCGAGGCCTTCCTGGTCTTCCTGTAGCTGGCGCTGCTGCCGCTACGCTGGGGCTGGCGCTCCGCGCTGGCTCCCTGCTGAAGTCTTGGGCAATCTTTGATCTTGTGGTCGCTGCTTCCGCACTTCAAGCACTTTCCGTAATCATCCAACATTCGGTACCACCATGTGTCTTCCCACAGTGGGGACACTCCTTCTTCACACCAGGGGAACGTACAGAGGGTACCTGAGAACTGCCGACTGCTACTGATCGCTGCTGGTGTCTGGTACACCGTTTCTTCTTGTCTGCCGCTGGAATGTCTTGCTGGCCTCTTCTGCGAAGCTTTCTTTTCTTCCAGGTATTGCTCCATCTCTCCCTCCTGCCTACAAGCAGCACTGAGGGCCTCGTCCAAAGTGCGGTGGTCAAACGCCACGAGTCTCGTCCGCAGTGATGGCTTGAGTCCCATCACGAACTTCTTTGTCTTCCTGCGCTCATCTGCCACGATATGAGGTGCATACTTAGAGAGTTCAGAAAATCTTGCCTCATATTCCAGCACGGTCATGGAGCCTTGAGTCAAAGATAGAAATTCTTGCTCCATCCGTCTTGAACATGCTCGGGGACGAACTTGCCCGAAAGAGCCTCACGAACTCGTCCCAAGCAACCTCTACCGCGCCGTCCTCAAACGGGTACGCAGTAGTGAAGACCACCATACATCAGCTCTTTCCTGCAATACACCTTCATAAGCACCAACTAACAAATCTAACTAAACAAACATACAATCATATAAACTAACACATACCTGTAGCATGTAGGTGGCTAATGTGACCTTATCCTCATCTGCACACCTGATGGCTCGGAAGATCTTTTCTATCTCCCTCATCCAGCTTTCTGCCAACAACGGATCGCTCTCCCCCTTAAAAGAGGGTGGCAGCATCCTCTTGAATCTTTCCATGGTAGAAGGTCCACCATGGTCCTGAGCTGGTACTTGAGCCTGCTACAGTACACAACAAGCAATTCACAATCAACACAATATCACATAATTAAATAAACAAACTATTATTCATTTTATTAGTCTAACCTGAGCCTCCAACTGTGCCTGGAGTGCTGCCTGAGTGAGCCTGCGTCTGCATGGCTTGCACCAGACCTTGCATGAATACTCCATAATCCACAGGCGGCGGTGGGGGAAGTACAGGACCTTGTGGTGCCGGGGCCTGCTGCTCCGCCCGCTCGTCACGTCTCGGCTCGTCCTCACGGGCCGGCGCTCCGCCGCGCCTACCTCTCGAAGCCATGGCTGTAATAAATTTCAGCCACCATTAGCGCTAGGTTACTATTTTCTAACCATTTCTTATCTATTTTTCATTCGTTATTAGTGATTCTACACATGTGGACATTCCTATGTAGACTTAGCATGTAATGAAGATGATGACTTATGTATATTCATGTGCAATCTCAACCGGTCTCTGATACCAATCTCTGTGACGACCCTCATTATATCGGTACGGTTATACCAACCCACGTCGATATAGTGAACGTTGCCACAGTGGGACATTTACCCAACGATAACATTAGTGAGATACACGTGAATATAAGAACAGAGTAGCGGAAGTAAAAGAACCACTGTCTTCGTTTCATTCATCATCCACATTTAACATACATGATGGCAATAACATTAAGAACTAAAGTCACATAATTAAATGCTGAAAATCAAATACATAATTGTCCACACTTATACATTTGTCCATGATAATGCTAGTACAATGTTGCAATTACATACATCAAAATGCCAAAAGTCACGACTAAGCTCACCAAACTAGCTACTCCCCGCGCTCGGAGTCGCTTTCCACGGTCTCCTCCAAGTGTGTCACCTACTACACCTGTACGCCGAAGCAAGTAATGAGTCTAAAAGACTCAGCAAATAACTCTACACATACCATACATGTACATATCATGGCAGGTTTTACATACACATTCACAAGACACAACACATAGCATGCGCGACATTGAAATTGACAACTTTATCTTGGAAATTCTACTAATGAACACATGATTCATGCTTTCAGATTTCTAAATCAAAATCCCCTATCACATGCTCTCTAATCATTCCTACACATGAAAGTTCTACTTTTAATTAACTAAAATATGAGAGCAATCTAGCATGACTAGCTTACACACATGAAAGACACATGCTAACATGGTTACTACTCATTCGTATACATGCACAAACCATTTCACATGCTTTAAGCTTGCTGTTTTGATGTGGTTTAACACTTTACAATCTAAACACATGAAAGCTATGTTCTCATTCAAACCACAACGTGAGAGCATACACACATGGAATGGTTTACACATAGTAAGGATTGTCCCTAGCATGGGTTCTACGCATTGTACACGCATAGCACAAATCATAACCACATTTATGTTGCTGTTCTAACATGATTTCAGACCATCATATCATGGGTTTTCAATTTACATCCTCACATTTTGGTTTCACATTTTTACACAATTTCTAATTCACATATTTCACACTTTACACATTGCACATTTACACATTGTTCACACTACACAATTGCACATGATCACACATACACATTCACATTTTTCACTTTAGTGCCGTGACACATAGTCCAAACCACCATAAGAAGGACACATCACATCACATACACATAGACGTCACCTAGGCAATACAGTGACGACTCTTGGACTGCGCAGACCGGGAGAACAAGTCTCCACCCTAACCAGTGGTACTTGTCCACCTCCAGGATTTCATCCTAATGCCCTTAGGATCACAACACATTGAACCTTCTCAGGGGGACTTTTCTGATACGGTTCCACTGCCCTCTATGGAAGCCGTGTCACACTTGGCACAATTTTATAACATTTACCGATTTTAGCACATATGTTATACATGTCACTTGCCTCTCATTCTTTTTCTCACTTACACAAGGGCTCTGTTTTCCTAAACACGATTTACCGTTAAAGGGATTTATATTCAAAAATTTGCATAAATCAGATCCTACCCATATATCAAATCGTTCCCACATTAGCGGGCATTAATACACATTTTGCATGAAAAATTCATTGCATGGTGTAGTTGTCCAAATGACCTGAAAATTTAACCACATGCTGACTTCGGATTCATGACCCCACATGCATAAATTTGGGATTTTTCTGACTCATAAGCAATTTCATAAATTGAACAATTCACATCAATTCTCAAATCATTCAAATTTCAATCTATCATGGTGCATAACATGAAAATTCAGTTTCAACAGATCATAACCCTAAACCCAATATAAACAACACCACAGGAAATTTTCCCCAGATTTATTTCTCAACACACGATTTACTGGAAATTTAGCAAATCCTACGCATGTTTTCTATTTGCAAGTATAAAATTCAGTAAATCACATTGACATGGGAAAATTCCAGAAAATTCAGAGCAGGGACTGACGTATATAGACATGGTTCAACAAAATTAGGACATCATAATTTCC
>JACBKR010000395.1:0-61585 GCA_014218235.1 Colocasia esculenta
CCCAGCACGACACCAAAAGCGGTCAAACCTCAAAGACCAGGAAACCTTAACGCGACGGCATGCCAAGTCGCATCAACGTGTACGCACCTGACACCTACACATGACAAGGCCATTCTAATAAGAAGGACAACGGTCAGAATTGTTAGAAAGGTAGTCGTGTCACCTCCAGATGCCGCGACGAGAATGCGACACCCACCCTCGTCGTGACTAGAACACGACAGCCAGGTGTGCCCCGACTAAAAGGCTATCGCGACAGGCTCCTCTGGCATGACAATGTCCCTGCCAGGGTGTCCGTCGCGATCCTGAGGACTGGGCCAAGAGCCCGAGAGGGCCGGGTCTTACACAGGCCAACTTGGAGAACTAGGCCTCATATTCTGCCACAGAAAGGCCCTGTTACTTCATATTGGCAAACTCCACCGCATTTCTTTCCTACACCTTATTAGAGAATACTTGTTGTTGAAATACTCCTAAAATAGTGCCTAGGTGACCTGTGCGTAACCCAGAGTTGCCTCGACCGATTTCCACCATCTGCATGCTTCTCTCTGTCACGCCCCGATGCGGAATATCGGAACGCAAGGCAGTTGCAAGAAAACGTATAGAGCAAGTACTAGACCAAACCATTGCATAATGAATAATACTAATGCAAACCTTTCTCATTAATAGTTTCCAATGTCTAGTTACAACCACTAATATCAGAGCCAATCTATAGGGCCCAATTACATTGAAATAAAGCAAAGACTAAACTTCAAACCTAACTACCACAACGCTAAACATAGTAATAGGATGCTAGGGTACTCATGACATCACTCTAGGTCGTTCCCATCCTCTTGAGTGTATAGTTCATCCTTGGTCTCACCTGAGAACACAACGACAAAGAACGCAGGTGAGCGATAACTCCCAGTAGGACTTAAATCTCAATAGTCAAGCTGGATTTAAATGATTAATGTACTAAGGCAGAGTAACTAATGCTAGAGAGAGAGAGTCATGTAAAAGATAGTAGGATAGAACATGAACGGAATAGCACAGGTTTTCAATATAGCACGAGAGTCGAGTATAGCACAAAATAGCCAGATGGCCATAGCACAAATAGCACAAAATATAGAAATAGCACAACGAGTATAGAATAGCACTTTGTTGTCAACAGACAACGAGAGAATATAACACTTTTTATTGTCATTAGATTAATCTAGATAGTATGGCACTTGGATGTAATGCCGACATCCTAATCATTTAACTCCCATGGGCAAATGGCACTTTCGGGCACTCTCCCCAGGACCAGATCGGGCCCCATTGCGCTGGTATTGGTTATATTGTTTATCCTTAGACAATCAATTAATGGCCAATAGAGAGTACCAAGAAATAGATGATAGCTGGATGAATAGACAAGATAGTAGAGTGAACGAGAATAGAAAGTGAGTAGAGTATAGATGAGAGGTAGTGGACATTGCATGTAACACGACGAGTAAACATGCAATAGTAACAGTTGCACATTACACGCACTTGGTGTTGGCAGTCAAGTGGAAGTCACTACCTTTCCACTGGCCATCTTATGCACAGCTCCAGAGGTCTGGCATGATTCAAGATAAGAGTGTACTTCTAATAGCCGTTTGGATCTTATTGATCCCTAAAGGGGGTAATAGGTGTTACGGTACAACCGGCTCGTCGACCATGTGGGAATCAATGGACAGAGGAGACTTACGGAGGCCTTGAACAAAGACTCACTAATCCGACAGAAGAATATCCGACGGAGATTTCATCCAAGTCAAGAAAGAGGGTAATTATAGGAACAAGTGCTCGACGTTCTAGAGGAATTCTAGAACAGTGGAGCGTCGGTATCGGTGTTCCAAAACATCGCACAAAAATGTACACATGTATAATTAAGCATGAGACAATTTAATTACATAAATTACCAGATGTATTTAGTAACATGTTAATGCCAATTAAGCCATATTTGGATGGTTTCAAAGTGTGTGCAAGTGCCATGAAATCATAGATGGAAATTGGTGGTGTGTATGTATTTTTAATCATATAGAAATGTTCAATTTATATTAAGTGAAATTACTACGGGTATAACTGGGATTAAAGGGTATAAGCACAATAGGCAATTACAGCATAGCAAATCAGGGGTTTTCTACAAAAAAAACCTGTGATCACGACGGACACTTGTAAGGATCATGACGGGGTCAGATCAGAACATGACAGTACCTTGTAAGGATCGCGACAGGCTTTTTAATCAAGCACTCAGAATGCGACATAGACCTGTAAGGAACGTGATAGATCGTTCAGACCAGGCACATCAATCGCGATGACGATGCCTATCGCGTTCAGAACGTTGGGTGGGGGCTTAAGAACTCCTTTCTCCCACGAGATCTCCTCCTCTTGACCTCTCCTCTTGGTCCAGCAACCTCTTGGCACGAGCTAGAGCCGGCCACGAGAGTTTAAGAGAAGTATTTAAGCTTCTCCTCATCCCTTTCCTAGTTTAAGTCTAATTCCTATTAATTCCGAGTTTTCCTATTTCCTACCTTCCTTCTAAGCATTCCACTTCCTGTTTGGGTTAGGAAGAGAGCCAATTTGTGGCCAATCAATTTGGTAGGTTTAGGATTCCAAATCTAACTCTATTTGCTTATTTAGTGTATTAAATTCCTCATTTCTAATTAGTAATAATTAGGTTGCAAATTTAGGTATTTTCCCATTATTCTCTTTTTATAAATCCCATTTTTAGCCCACTAATTTCTAATGGTCCATTTAATAAACCCATACTTATTTTCATTTAATGGGTTTTATTTAATTCTCTTTTCTTTGATTAATTTAATTATTTTCTTTTATTTGATTTTCGAATTAGAAAAACATTAATATTATTTAGATCTTTAATTTTCGGAAAAATCTAGGTTGCTACATCCTCCCTCTCTTAAAAGAATTTGGTCCCCAATTCATATGATCATATAGGAGAGAATGTCTTACTGAAAAGATCGGGGTAGTTCCGTCTGATGACTCCTTCCGGTTCCCATGTGGCTTCTTCTACTCCGTGGTTATTCCATAAGACTTTAACCATGTGGATGGGACGGTTCCTGAGTTGTTGACCTTCCGTTCCAGTATCTTGACTGGCTTCTCTTCGTACGTCACATCCTTGTTCAGCACCAACTTCTTGTGGAGGATGATGTGCGTAGGTCATAGACATATTTCCTGAGCATGGAGACATGGAACACATTGTGTACACATGCCAGATCCGGTGGTAAAGCCAGTTGGTATGCAACCTCACCAATCCTTTCGAGCACTTCAAAAGGACCGATGAATCTAGGGCTGAGCTTTCCCTTTACTCCAAATCTTTGGATGCCACGAGTAGGTGACACTTTTAGGATACATGATCGCCCACTTGAAATTCCAGATCTCGGATTCTTTTGTCGTGTAGCTCTTCTGTCTGGATTGAGCAATCTTGAGCCGGTCTCTGATTACCTGAATGTCTCTTGTGGTATTCTGTACCATCTTTGGGCTAGCAATTGTTGTTCCCCAACCTCATTCTAGTATGTAGGTGATCTACAGTTTCTTCCGTAAAGTGCTTCGAATGGTGCCATCTTAATGCTTGCCTGATAACTGTTGTTATAGGCGAATTCAATTAGAGGTAGGTGCTCGTTCCATATCCTTAGAAATCTATAGTGCAAGCTCTCAACATGTCTTAAAAAATTTGGTTGGTTCTTTCAGTTTGTCCATCAGTTTGTGGATGGAACACAGTACTAAAGTTGAGTTTAGTACCCAGTGCACCTTGCAGTCCTTTCCAAAAATGAAATGTAAATCTCGGATCTCGATTCGAAACAATAGATGATGGAATGCCATGTAGTCTTACAATCTCCTTGACATATAAGGCAGCTAGTACCTCCACTAACCACTTACTCCTTATGGCAAGGAAGTGGGCAGATTTGGTTAGTCGGTCTACAATTACCCATATGGCGTCGAGTCCACCACGAGTCTTGGGTAACCTATGATGAAATCCTGTCAATGCTTTCCCATTACATTCCGGAATATCTAGCGGTCTGAGTACACCAGTAGGTGTACACACCAGATTCTGGCTTATAAGTCAAACTACATTTCTTGTTAACTTAGTGAGCCCCTAGTTGGTCACTCACCTTGAGCCCATCAATAGCCTTTCTTTGAGCCCATTAATAGCCCAATTTCCATGAATATCTCGTCCATTGTCTTTTAAAACAGTCCATGTGACTTAAATGCCTATTGTCTCCCATGTGAATGATCAATATTTTGAAAATATCGATTTCCATTAACGCGATGTATCATGGCGCCGCGTTCATCCTTTTTGCGCCTCCCTTGGGTGTCACGACAGCCCATGCATATCCATGCACGTGGCTTCATGGTCGCGACAACTAAGGCCGTCGCGTTCATTGCGGTCGCATCCCTATGATGCGCGCGACTACAGCCGTGGCAACAGCCTCCACAACCACCTCCTATTTATCCTCTCATGGCTTTTATCTTAATCCTCTGCAACCTCCCAACCCATCTGAACGCATCTAAGGGATGGGGACTCTCTCTGAAACCTCCTTTGGACTCTCAACCACGAGATTAATGATTTTTATTCTTTTATATGGGTTATTTATCACTTAAAATGAGATTTTTCTCTCTCTAAGTCTATATAAGAAGGCCCTTTTCTTCAGAATGAGGAGAGCCCCATTTTTCACCCCAAAGGGTTGCCGAATTTTCATGAGATCTGGACTTAGCCTCACAGCCCTCCCTTCCCCTATCTTTTCCTCACATTTTCCACCTCAAACTTGTCCTTTTTCACATCCATGGAGTGTGCAGCGTGAGGAGGGTGACCCCCTCTCTCTCCTGGAGCTTTGTATGAGCTTTTGGACGTCATCTCGCGCCAGGGAGTCACCCACATAGGCTCTCTCTCTTCTCCTCCTTTTCTTCTCTTTTCTTCATGCATGTTATTTCCTCTCTAGATAGGTTGCACTCCTTCCCTTCCCATGTTTTCCATGCACCCTAGGGGTTAAAACCACCCCCTGGTTCGTTCCCACCATGCTCTTTCTTTCCTTTTTATTTTTGAATAGATATAACACTAGACTTATTCTAATAGGGTTCGTTGTTGTTTTCTCGTTGTTTTGGCAGGCACCCAAGCAAGATCTCACAAGGAGCTCTTGTCCTCTGGCCGTCCGGAGGACGGGAAGAAGGTCCTACCCAACTTCTCCCGCACTGTAGAGAACACGACGGGCATTGGCGATGAACAGTAGACGCGTCCTGAGATCGTGACATGTTATCAGCATCATTGTGAGGGGTTGCAACGTCGCGACACCAGGTCGCCCTCTGTTCTCTCTTCCTTTTCTTAGTATAGTTATCCCCCCTTTTCATTCTATATTTGGCAACTATATTAGGTGCCGATCACACCCCTTTCCATGCTATTATAGTCGACATATGTCTGTGTGTATTGGGGGGCGCACAATCCCCGTGATTACACCTTTTGGCGATCACGGTGGGACCTTCAGTGCTACCCTCATGAGTTGAGATTGGTTGCTTGCCATGTTTCCCTGCTTTAATGTCTTCATAGAGCCCTATTAGGTTGTTGTTTTTTCCTTTCCTGCATTTTTTGTTCTCTGTTGAGTCGCGGCATATCGCGCAGACGCGACAAGACCACGTCCTCAAAAGAGGACGCGACATCAGGTCAGTGTTTCTCCTCTTTTGTTTTCCTTAGTTTCACTTCGATGGATTCATGTATGTCTCTTCCATGTCTTTTGGCCATGTGTGCTCGTGTTTCTGGGTGTTGAATCCTGTTAGGGTTCGAGTTTCTCCTTATCCTTCTATTGTTAGTTTTCGGGCTCTGTCGCGCTAGATTGTAGGGCAGCTACCAGTTCGCGCCTTGGGGGAACTTCGCGTCTATAGGTACGCATTTTTCGTTAATGTTTTCATCCATGTGCCAGCTTCTGGGTGATTCATGACTTCTACAAGATTAATCTGGTTGTTCCATGTTTTGTATCATGTGTTGGGTTAGTATGTGTACCTTGTATTTGTGCATGACTACTGTTCTCGGGACTCTTTTGTATCGCGGCAGGCCGTCCTGTCGCGATAAGGTCACGGTGTACCTGCCCGCCGCGACTTTACCTGAGACCTGCTAGTCACCCTATTTGGTCATTGCTTAGCTTGCATACATCTTGGGCGCTTAGGCCTGTGCATGCACTACTCATCCCATTGTGTAGGTTGCCCCCTTGGTTGAGTGAGCCCTCTCACCTGCGAGCACTCGTGGGTTGACTCGGGCCACCTTCCGAGGACCTCCATAAGTCCTCGTGACCGTATGCACATTACGGCTCGCCGGGCAGGTTGTACCTATTGCACCCCTAGTTTGCGCCACCCCCACTGTCAGTTGTGTGCCATCCCTAGCTACACTGGAGGACTTGAGTTCACACCCATTAGGCCCGCCCCACTTGACCAGTGACTTCTATTACTTATTCATTTAAAAAGTCAAGTGCGAATCTTAAAATTTGGGCGATAATCATGATAACTTGAATGCTTTTGGTATCTCCCTTCTCATCTCACAGTCCCTTCATGTTGTGATAGAGTCTAGGTTTGGTTGGTCTGCGTCATCTCCCGTAAATTGTTTAGGGGCGGTGCATGCATCATTGTCTAGGTTGATCGAGTCGGTCTCCTCCATCCTTTGTATTATATTACAAACCTTTGTTCGACATGGACCAATTCTGGGTCCTTGCCGACGATGTCCTGCCCATTGGACTTCTCGAGGATGTGGCCCCACCTTCTGCGGCCATTCTCCCCGGGCACCTCCACCCCCCTCTCGTCATTAGGAGTCAATCCCGTCCTCCTTCTCCTCCAAGAGCAGATGACCCCCACTCCCAATTCAGTCAGCTTCTTCTACTTCTAACTCCGACCAAGTCTGTGAATTTCTGGTCGCTGCCAAAGGCAAATGACCCCTATCTCCACCCACTCACAATTCAGTCCACATGCGACTTCCTCTGCCCCTGTCACTTCAGCACCACACATACCCTCCACCGTGGCAGACCCTACACCTCTCCATCCTAGAGCTATCCATTTCTATGACCATAGCTACCTTCGTGGACGAGAGGTCCGGCCCAGATCCCCTCCAACGTCCTCATTCTATATGGCCGAACCTGCCCCCTTGCCCCATGAGAGGTCTGATTCTTTTGAGCAACCCCGCTCCCTTATTCCTGCTCATCATGTCACGCCTCCCTCCGATTTCCTTACGGAGTGGGCGACCATGAAGAGGGAGTTTCACGACCTCAGGAGACAAATAGATCCACGGAAGGTCACTGACATCCCCCTCCCATCCTTCCATCATCTCAGGGTTCCACCCCAGTCAGAACTCCCTGTCTATCGGCGATATTCTGGGGTAGGTGACCCTTACGTGCATTTAAAAGATTTTGTGTATGAATCAGCACCACACAAGTACGACTGCCACCTCATGGCGTACTTGTTCAGAAAATCATTGGACGGTCCAGCCCTTGAATGGTTTTATTCCCTGCCTCCCGAGGAAGCCAAAGATTTTCAGATCATTCAAGAAAGATTCTTGCAGCAGTTCCAAGATCGGGTGGGACCCGAATATTCTTTTGTTGATTTGGTGGCCGAGAAAATGAAATCTGACGAGGAATTTTCAGTATATGCCGACAGATGGCATTCCCTCACTGCAAAGTCTGCTGCCCAATGCTTGAGGAAGAAAAGATTAAGTTGCTGATCTCAAATGCCACCCCTACTTATCGGCTATCCAAGCTATGAATGACATCACCACCATGCACCAGTTGTATGGTCGAGTCCGCTTCATCCAAACACAACTTAAGGACTCACCTATCCATTCTATGTTTGAGACCCCCAAATCTCGTTACCCTAAGAAGCCTCAGGGCCTAGTCACCGAGGGAGTCCAAACTAATGAACAAGTAGGTGCAGTGAATAACCCCCAAGGCCCCGTGGGTAGATCTCCCTATACTCAGCAGCCCCAACAACCATGGAACACAATAGACAGCCTCCTCCTCAGGGTCAGAACCCCCAGCAAGACCAGCGTCAGTACAACCAAGTCCCGCCACCCCAAAATGGTTTTGCCCCCAGAAAGCCCAATGGCCCAAGAGAGCTCAGTACCCTCCTCTTCCAGAGACCTTGGTCGCACCTTCGCAGCCCTTATGTCTCTCAATGCCCTTAGACTCCCTCCTGAGAAACCAAATTGGAACATGGCAGCGGACTAGACGAGTACTGTGTGTACCATCGCCACCTGGGCCACAATGTGTCAGACTGCTTCCAATTCCGGGACATCATATATCATCTTCATGAACAGAATCACATTGATTGGGCGGAGATGAAGAGGTTGATCCAAACACTGAGGGATCAGCAGGGTCAAAGGCAGCAGTAACAGCAGCAGAGGCAACAACAGCCATAACCAACAACAACAACAATTCCAGCAGCCTTTCCAGCAACAATTCTAGCAACAACAACAGTAACCTCAGCAACCAGAAAATGTCCTTGGCATAATCCGTAATCCCATGCCTCAACATCAGCCCGCTCCAAACCCACAATCTGCTCCACCACCTCCTCCACCTGCTCAAGTTAACCTTGTCATCCATCACCCACCACCAGAAGCCGCATGGGCCTTCGACGATGAGCACGAAGTGGGCCAGCTTTTGGCAATTTCCCATACCACACATGCTCCCATCATACCTACATCCACTACCCACCATTGCCACCCTCACCTCAATGCTCTACAGCTCCCCCGTCATACTACCTGTTGTCCCTTCGCCTATCAGCATCCCATTCTCCACTACGCCACCGCCACTATTACCCAACCCTTCTGTTCTTGACACCACTCCAACCTAACTTGCCTTGCGGAGTGGGCGTATGTTTCACCGGATGCACCCAAATGCATCCGTACCTATGTCAGGTCAGCAAACATAACCCTCCCATTGTCAGCAGCAGCAACAAGATACCGAGGAGATAGATCCAGTTCCGGGAACTCAATATGACATTCTGAAGTACTTGGATCAGACTCCGCAAAATCTCCATCCTTGAGCTGATCAAGATGTCACAGACCCACCAAGATGCCCTGAGGACCTTTCTACAAAGGGTCGTGGTCAGTGAAGACATGAACCATGACAATCTGCCTTCCGTACTCTCTATTGTGAACAGAGGACCAACAATTACCTTTTCTGATGCTGAGTTAGCTCCTCCAGAGGCCAGAAGAATGCCCCTGTGTGTGACTCTGACTATAAATAAAGTGCCATTGATGCTGCATTGGTCGATACAGGGGCTTCCATTAATGTGTGTCCCTTGAGCACTTTGAGAGCTTGCAACATCCTCGAACGCCGACTACAACCTACTCCTACAACCATAGCTGCATATGACAATTCCCGGCGTGCTTGCCACAGCGTCATTTCTTTACAAGCCGAATTGGGCCCACTAGTCATGACAGTGGACTTGTACGTGCTAGATCCATCCTAGGCCGACCATGGATTGAAGCATTAGGGGCAGTCCCCTCTATAGCCCATCAATGTTTGAAGTTCCCGTTTCAAGGGCGTATAGTGAAAGTCAAGAGTGCAGCAACTACCCACACTGTGGAGGCTATAGAAAGGATCATGCCATCGATTTGGCCATCCAATAAGCCTGTCATTTTGTGCTTGACATAAATTATCTCTGGGCTTACACTTTCTCCTCTAATCGCTCGATTGTGTCTCCATCACTGGCAGCTATTGGGAAGGGTACATTAGCAAATGCCAAAGGTTGGGATATCATGTTCAGGATTGGCTATCAGACAGGAAAAGGTTTGGGAGCCCATCTCCAAGGGAGAACCAAGGTCGTCACTAGCACGAAGAAATTTACAAAGCATGGCCTAAGATACACATAATGGGCCGCACTCTCATCTGCTTCGCAGTCATCTTGCTTGGACATTATATGACCACTTCGTTAGAGGACCTATACAGCCTGCATATAACATCACAGTGCAAGAGGAACCAAGGTCAGCATATCAAATCCTAGAGGCCCAGCGGCCCTGCAAGAATAAGAAGCCGGAGACAAAGGCAGAAGAATCAGATCCTAAAGACTTAATCTCTGCAGTAAGTTCCCTATTTAAAGAAGACAGCAACACCCCCTCAGAGGTAGAAGCAGAAGAGCAGGGCCCTGAAGACCTTGTTTCATCAGTCAGTCATTTGTTCGTCGAGGACAGTGTGGCACAGCCGCCAGCAGTGATAGAATTAGCATCAGAAATCACCACCAAGCGACAGTTGCTTGGACTTGGTGAAAAGTTTGAAACCATTAACCTCATCAACCCAACAATGGAGCTGTGGCCAAGGTATTCGCAGCCTTTCAATCATTTTGTGTCTTCCATCTTTGTTGTGATAACTCACCTCCATCCCTTTTTCCCTTCCCATCATTCCCCAGTTCTCTCCCGATGCTCTCGGAGCGTTAACCTCCTCTACATCCTCTTTCACCGTTTCTTTTAATGGCTCAGTTCTATCCTTCTCCTGACACCTTCGCTCTTAGGATGGTTAATTCCTTTCTTAGATTAATATTTTACGTTAAAAAAAAAAAAATGCCTCCTCTTCCCCGTTTCCATCTTTCTCCTGCCCTTCTCATCAGGCGGCGATCCCCACCTTTCCCCTTTCTCTTTCATAGGACGGCAATACCTGTTCTTCTTCTTCAAACATCAATCTCCCTCTGCAATCCCCATCATCAATGGCGATCCCCGTTCCCTCACCTTCCTGCTCTCGACGGTGATCTCCGTCACCTATTGATTTTCGGACGGTAATCCCCGTCCCCTTGCCTTCCTGCTCTCGACGGCGATCCCCGTCACCTCTTAATTTTTGGATGGTGATCCCCATCCCCTCGCCTTCCTGCTTTCAACGGCGATCCCCGTCACCCCAGTTTTTTTTCTCCCTCGGCGGCGATCCCCGCCTTTCTCCTTCTACACAAGCTGTAGTCTTCACCCACTGACCGCCATGGTCATTCTGGGCGATTTGGTTAGGGGCCTTCTGTTCCCCTGCACCCCGACTCTGCTGCAGGCGCCCTGAGTTCGGGTGGTTCGCCTCTTCCTCCAGACCCATGGAAGGGTTTCCGCGGCCCCGCCGCACCTATTCCTTTCCATTTCAATAAACCTCTGGACACTTCTCCACAGCCTTCTGTAAATATCAAACCTAGTTTAGATTCAGAGTTAGGATCTATCAAGTCCCCCTCCCCGTCTAGAAGAAGAAGGGTAGTGGCATACCACGTAGGTATCTGCTAGATCTGGTGCGGAGGTGTGGAGCTCTGCTAACTGTCGGAGAATTTGTCCAGGAAGCGGTAGTTCTAAACATAGAAGATCTGCGTGAAGAAGAAGGGCTAGAGGATGGATTTGGAGCTTACGAGATCTTAGCTGGGATGACCCAGTGGGTGAGAGACTGTGAAATAGAGGACGCTATCGAGATGTATGCGAGTGGTATGAAAAGATTTGATGAACCCACCTCGGCAGTGGACGAGCCACCAAGGAGGTAAATGTTGGAACGGAAGAAGACCCCAGACTCTTAACCATAGCCTCCGGTCTCCCTCCTAAAGAAGAAGATGCGCTCATAGAAATGTTAAGGGAGTTCAAGGATTCTTTCGCCTGGTCTTATGATGACATGCCCGGCATTGACCCCAAGATAGTAGAACATAGGCTTATCTTGAAGCCAGGGGTAGTTGCTGTTAAGAAAAAATTGAGACGATACCTCCCCCACATTGCTTTGAAGATGAAAGAGGAGATTGATAAGCTACACAAGGCTAAATTCATCCGTGTAGTCCTCTATCCACTGTGGGTGGCCAATATAGTCCCGGTGATGAAGAAAGACGGAAGAGTGCGAATTTGCATAGACTTCTAGGACCTGAATAAGGCATGTCCAAAGGACGATTTCCCGTTACCTCACTTGGATGTGTTAATTGATAACACCGTGGGGTATGAAACTTTATCATTCATGGATGGGTACTCAGGTTATAATCAGATTCGTCTAGCCCCGGAGGACCAAGAGAAAACCTCCTTCACCACACCATGGGAACTTATTGCTATGTGGTCATGCCGTTTGGATTGTTAGCTATCTTCCACGATATGATACTATTGATGTCGAGGTTTACGTGGACGATATTGTGGTGAAGTCTCGGACTCGAAGGGAACACTCCTCCGTAATTGCCAAGGTGTTTCGTCGCACACAAGAATATCAATTGAAGATGAATCCGAAGAAGTGCGTGTTTGGGGTTTCTTCAGCAAACTGTTAGGTTTTATAGTCAGCACAACGGGGGATTCAGATAGACCCGCATAAGGCCAAAGCTATAAATGAGATGCCCCCTCCTAAGAACATATCTGAGCTTTGACGTTTGATCATTCGGCTCGAGTTCATAAGGAGATTTATATCTCAGCACTCTCAAAGATGCCGCCCCTTTTATGAATTGTTAAAAGGAGGAGCAAATTCGAATGGAATGCCAAGTGCCAGAAGCCTTTGATGAACTCAAGAGTTATCTCATGAATTCGCCCGTGCTACAGGTGCCTGTCCCTGGGAAACCCTTGATCCTATATCTGTCGACAATTGAGGATCCCCTTGGAGCTGTCCTCGCACAACATTACGAGTCTGGCAAAGAAGGGCAGTCTATTACCTATCTAGGCTTTTCAATCCTTCCGAACTCAGAGTCACCACAATGGAGAAAACATGTGCAGCACTAGTATGGGTAGTGCAGAAATTGAAACCTACTTCTTAGCCCATAAGGTGAGTTTGATTTCTAGAATGAACCCTAGTAGGTACCTCCTGGAGAAGCCAGTCCTCGCCGACAGATTGGCACGCTGGCAGAGCTTCCTATCTCATTCGTATCACCTTTATAGTCCAAAAGGCTATAAAAGGGTATGCCATTGCTGATCACCTTCCTCACCTTCCTCTTCCTCACAGTGACACGGTTCAAGAGGATTTCCCTGATGAAAACTTGTCATTTATTTCTCGTGATCCCTTCTGGTCGCTCCATTTTGATGGAGCTCTCAATTCTAGGGATGTGGCATATGTGCTATTCTGCTCACCCCAGAGGGATCACCATTCCACTTGCTTATCAACTCCAGTTCCCTGCCACCAAATGTCTCCGAGTATGAGGCTCTCCTAGCTGGTCTTAAGCTTGCCTATTTATTAGGCGCACGTCATCTCAAGATCATAGGAGACTCTCAGCTTGTCCTTCGGCAAGTCCTTTCTACCTACCGCACTCGTGGCCCCAAGCTCAAGCCTTATCAAGATCTGGTCACGCTCCTAGCCAAGCAGTTCTGCAAGCTCATCTACATTCATACCCCTCGCTCTCAAAATATCCTGGCCGATGCTCTGGAATCCCAGGCCTCGTCTCTCTCCTTCCCTCTTAGCCGTGGTGCTGAGACAATCATTGTCCAAAGGTTAGAAGCGCCCTCCACTTAGGACCCTTGGTTCATTAACCTCAGGAGTTCTTTAGTTTTGAAGGCAAAGAGAAAAGAAGCAAAGGAGATAATGCTTGTGGAACTAGGAGAAATAATGAAGGAAGAAAGGCCATGGTACAATGAAATTGAGCAATATTGCAAAGACGGTACCTTCCCAGAAGAGGCTGAAACTGAGGATAGATGAGCCATCCGTAGAGCGGCGCTAAAATATACCATTGTTGGAGAAGTGTTATACAGACGCGCTCTAATGGAATGCTCCTCAGATGTTTGTCGAACGAAGAAGCCTGGAAGGCGGTGGAAGGATCTCACTAGTGAATGCGGTGGGCATGTGAATAGTCAAATGTTGGCTAAGAAGATTCTTAGGCAGGCTACTACTGGCCAACCCTAGAAGAAGATTGTGCCATCTACGTTCGTAGATGCGTCAAGTGCCAAGTCCATGCCGATAAGATTGATGCTCCGTACTCTTCTTTACATCCACTTATCTTCTCCTTGGCCTTTCTCCATGTGGGCTTTTGATATCATCGGGCCCCTTGGTGATCCTAATGCTCAAGTGAAACAAAAATCATTCATTCTTACTGCCACCGAGTACTTCACCAGTGGGCCGAAGCTGAGACATTTGCAGAAATCAAAGGCTCGACCGTGTGCAAGTTCGTCATGAAGAACTTTATCACCGACAATGGGGATGATATGACTCCATGGGAATACGAAGGCAGTCGCTTTCGTATCCCACCTGCTCTGCAGGGCCTGAGTAAGGTCCGGATCCGCCCTCATCCTATCCATCCTCAACACTTCTCCAAACCCCATTCCCTCTAACTGCTCTCTCTGGAACACTGGGAAGGCTAGGTACACAGCTAGGACCAGGAGCCAAGACACCCGGGCCCTCATTTCCCCCTGCAAGCAGAAATCAATTCAAAGTCAGTCAAAATTCTCTGCAGTTTGGGTTCTCGGTTGTGGTTGTGATGGCCGGGTAGGTCGCAATAATGTCGCGGTGCCCCGATGGGTCGCGACCTCGTCGCGCTCCCGTGCCTGACTACGACCATGTCGCAGTGGTTTCTGAAGACGCGACCTGATCGCGACGCGTTGACCCGTCGCAACACCTAGTGTCGCGACGTGCCGATCCGGCGCGTTCTCAGACGCAGACCGCCGGAGCTTCCCTTGTCTGGCGGCCGTTTTCTCTGGGCATTACACCCTGTATTCGCCCTCTAGGGGCCCCCTTACCCTTTTCCATACATCCATTCAGGGTTTTAGGGTTGGAGGCTTACCGTTTTCATCGCCTTTTCCAGCGCCTCCCTCGCCGCATCCACGTCCACTGGGGGTACAATCCCCTCCGTCATCTCGATGTCCGGGGCCTCCTCCTCCATTGGATGAACCTCCTCGCGATGCTGGGGAATTCGCCTCGCCGACCACCTCCTTCTCTCCTCACCACAAGACCCACTTTCACCGCCACCTTCCATCGCCAGGAGATGAGGGAGCAAGAGAAGAGCAGAGGGTTTAAGGGTGAGAGAAGGAGTAATAAGGAGCAAGAGAGAGTTTGGAGAGCATGGGAGCAAAAGGGGGAAAGCTTAAGAGGTTTTGAACATAGAAAGGAAGAAGAAGAGGTGGGTCGATGTTTTGAACCCTCAGTTAAGGACGCGACTTAGCGCTATGTCACGTTAAGGATGCGTCGCTCAGTCAAGTTGCGACAGTGTCACGACCTCCCGCAACGATGCAACCTGAAGGCGACATACATTCTGGCCGCGTTTCAAAGAGAGCATTGCGCAAACAGGGTAAACTCTGCCTTTATTCAATCTATCAATACATTGTCTAAATCACTTCCTACAATCAAACAAATCCTTTTTTTTTCCTACCCTAGCTACCATCTAACATCTTACCTACATCAATTCAATCACTCTCAAGCCTCCGGTGCTGCTGGCCGGATCTCCCTCAATCCCTCAAGGTATTCCTACGTCACGTCTTCATCTTCTACCACCTCGGCCTGGATAACACTCATGGCGCATCCTTCCCAGTGGACGATGGCACTCCGCACGTCTCGTTCATCCTGCTCATCTCTCCTCTTCCTCACTTGAATAGGCGGGTAGTGTGAAAGATAGGGAACCACTGTGCGAGCCACTCTACACTATAGATAGCAACGATTCGGATTGTAGAGAACTAATGCTTCATCACCCAGGAGTCGGAGTGCTAATCCAGGGCGCTGTGGTAAGTAGACAGTCTTGTTGTGGAGGAAGCGTGGGCGCATGTCAAACTCCGTCACGGTCATCTTCTTGAGATAATTGCGCCAGTCCTTCAACCCCTTCACTTGTGCTGTCTTAGACCACACTTGTGGTGTCATGTAGAGAGGCACGCCGACGAATGCAAGGGGATGATGCAGCATGGTCTTGCACTCGGTGGAGAGGGTATCCATGGCCCGGAAGTGTATGTGCATGCCCATCCATAGCTTGAGGGCGATGACAGCCTGACCAATACTCATACCTTCCGAGACAGAGTCAATTATGCTCAGATTTGCAATGGAGATAGCATTGTCTTTAGCTGGGAAGAGAATAACGCCACAGATGTAGATGGCGGCTGCTTTTGCGATGGCAAGATGGTTCCCAGTTTTGTGTTTGCACTGGGAGATGACCCACTGGTCGATGGGAAGGAGATGCACCTGCGTCCGGATGGTCATGGAGTGTAGATCGGTCTTCCTAGTAGTAATCTCCCCGAGGATGCTCCACACATTGATCAGTGCCACGGTATGAGAGAGTGCCAGCTCCACACCCCTGTGGTACCTCGGGAGACCCAGCATGATCTCCAGCTCCTCTAGTAGGACGGTCGCCTCGAACACGGGGAAGATGAATGTGTGAGTCTGGGAATGCCACAACTCCACTAGCGCAGTAATACTATCCCAGACATGAAGGATCTTATGGTATTGCTTGGCCAACACAAGCAAGCTAGACAGTCCCCACTCCCATAAGTGGCGAATGGAAGAAAGTGGAAGCAAGTCGACCATGAAGTTCAGCCACGGTACTTTAGAAAATCGCCTATGGCCCAAGAGAATCTGGGGTAAAAGGAAGGAGAATCAGGGAGATTGAGAACAGAATAAGAAATAGAAGTGTTAGAAGAAGAGTTGGAGAGAGGGAATTTCCTTACTAGGATATTTTGGCATGCGCATACATGCCCGAGCACGGAGGAGAGACATTGGAGCTCTGCATGAGATTCCCGGCCGCCTTGGGACCGGCATAAGGTGGGATGTCCTCCTCGAAAACAGAGTAAGCCCTCTTCATGGTTGTAAGAGAAAGAAAAGCAAAGAAAATTTGAGAGAGAGAGAGAGAGAGCTGCGAGATTAGCACCCTAAGCACCCCTATTTATAGAGCTCTAGGGAGGGGTAACCCATCCTAATTCCGTCACTAAGTATTAGGATAAGATCCGGAGAGGTTTAGGCATCCTATTAGGAGTGTAGGAGTCTTAGGATAGAGATAAACACAGGTTTTTACGTTTTTTGGATTCTGTTTTTGTCGCGACGCCGTGATATGCCACGTCTAGGTCACGACATGGCGGGATGCCGCGACTATGTCGCGACCCCCAGATGTGTCATCTCCTTTCTTGTGTGTTATTTTTTATGTTGGGCTTAGTTGGTGTCCTTGTTTGGTCATTTCAATGTATATATGTGTCGTTATTGCTTTGCTTTGTTAAAAAAAAAAATCAGAAAATCACAAAAGAAAGAACATCACAGGTAAGTCAGGTAATGTATTTCTATCTTTACTCCTCGCATTATTATATTGTATTTTATTTATTATATCTCTTCATGGACCGGCTGGTTCTCAACGTGCTTTGGGATTTGAGTTCCCCTTTACCAAAACAGTGATAATCTAGGTGCACATTGTTAATCGTTGGATAGGCCGTTAGGTTGGGTAAGTTCGGGGACGATGGATTCAGTCCTACACTGCGGTTGTAGGTAGTCTCTCGACCCGCTCTTACTTCGGCTTAGCATTATTATCCTTGATCTATTTACTATTTCCTCATTTATTTGCATTCGTTTTGATGATTTCTTTTCTTTTAGCCCAGCATGCATCACGTAGGTCTTTGAGCTTTCATAACTCGTCCCTGGCTAATGGTGAGCCCTTATTGAGTGCCCAATCATTCTTCATGTTTCAAACAAGAAATCCTATTCCATTTCGAATCGGAAGGTTTGCCTTCGAGCAAGTTACTCTTGTCAGTTTGTTAAGAACTTCCCTGTATGGATTCTCTATCCAATTTTCATCTTACTCCTTTGATTTGCTTTGGTTGCGAACCACTCCCAGGATAGAGTCATGAGTTACCTGATGTTGAACCTTCCATTCCAGTTTCTTGATTGGCTTCTCTTCGTACGTCACATCTTTGTTCAGCACCAACTTCTCGTGGCGGATGATGTGTGTAGGGTCATAGACATATTTCCTGAGCATGGAGACATGGAACACATTGTGTACATATGCCAGATCCGGTGGTAAAGCCAGTCGGTATGCAACCTCACCAAACCTTTCGAGCACTTCAAAAGGACCAATGAATCTAGGGCTGAGCTTTCCCTTTACTCCAATATTTGGATGCCACGAGTAGGTGACACTTTTAGGAATACATGATCACCCACTTGAAATTCCAAATCTCGCCTTCTTTTGTCGGTGTAGCTCTTTTGTCTGGATTGAGCAATCTTGAGCCAGTCTCTTGTTACCTGAATATCTCTTGTGGTATTCTGTTCTATCTCTGGGCCTAGCCATTGTTGTTCCCCAACCTCATTCTAGCATGTAGGTGATGTACAGTTTCTTCCATAAAGTGCTTCGAATGGTGCCATCTTAATACTTGCCTGATAACTGTTGTTATAGGCGAATTCAATTAGAGGTAGTGCTCGTTCCAATATCCCTGGAAATCTATAGTGCAAGCTCTCAACGTGTCTTCAAAAACTTGGTTGGTTCTTTCAGTTTGTCCATCAGTTTGTGGATGGAACGCGGTACTAAAGTTGAGTTTACTACCCAGTGCACCTTGGAGTCCTTTCCAAAAATGAAATGTAAATCTCGGATCTCGATTCGAAACAATAGATGATAGAATGCCATGTAGTCTTACAATCTCCTTGACATATAAGGCAGCTATTACCTCCACTGACCACTTACTCTTTATGGCTAGGAAGTGGGCAGATTTGGTTAGTCGATCTATAATAACCTATATGGCGTCGAGTCCACCACGAGTCTTGGGTAACCCATGATGAAATCCATGCCAATGCTTTCCCATTTACATTCCGAAATACCTAGTGGTCTGAGTACACCAGCAGGTGTAGAACCCGATTCTGGCTTATAAGTCAAACTACATTTCTTGTTAACTTAGTGAGCCCCTAGTTGGTCACTCACCTTGAGCCCATCACTAGCCTTGCTTTGAGCCCATTAGCAGCCCAATTTCCATGAATATCCCGTCCATTGTCTTTTAAAAGAGTCCATGTGCCTTAAATGCCTATTATTCTCCCATGTGATTGATCAATATTTTGAAAATAATCGATTTTCATTAATGTGACGTATCGTGGCGCCGCCTTCATCCTTTTCGCGCCTCCCTTCTGTTGAACCACTTTATGTTGTCCTTATATTTTGGTGATAACAAAACTTATGATGATTTCATATATATCTTTGTTGATTAAATACTATTGAATATTTTGTTTCATCTGAGTCGCATCAATCTCATAGCAAAATGCCGAGTCTCACAATGATGCAATATGGCGCACTAAAATTCTAAATCGATGTTCATTCAATATACATCAATTTCTATTCAAAAGTGCCACATCGATTTCACTATCAACGATTTCATAAGTTACACAACGATTTGATCGTGTAACGATTCGTTAAGTGAAACATTGATTTTATCGTATAACGATTTGTTTTGTAAGCGCAACGATTTTCTAGGAAATCGATTCCATAACGATTTGATAAATGAGCACAACGATTTGTTCTCACAATGATTTCTTTAGACTGTAACGATTTCTTAAGTGAACGCATCGACTTGCCTTCACAACGATTTGTTAAGAAATCATTCCCATAACGATTTGTTAAGTGATCACAACGATTTCTTCAATGATCATAACGACTTGTCTTTCACATCGATTTGTTTATAAACATGCAACGATTTACTTGTAAATGAACAATGATTGTATAAGTCATATTCACATAGATTTCTCTTGAATATTTTGAAAGTGTTTTTGGCGCTCATTGAAAAGTCAAATATCTTCTGACAGATAAATCTGCATGCTTGATTCAAAGCAGTGTCAGAAAAAGATTTGACCTATCAGTTTTAGCATGTTAAGAGAAATACAGCAGAGCGCACTGTCATCGTGAAAACACTATTTTGTGCTGACACACTTCTCCATGCTCACAGATCTCAAAGACCGCCAAAGGTAGATCAAGACAAGAGATCAGCAACGACTAGAAGAGCTACAACGGATCTATTCTAAAGCTGCTCATATAAAAGATGGAGCATTACTGAAGAACAGAAATAGGAGCCTTCCTGAAAATCCTTCAAGGAGTGTACAACTGTGAGAAGAACCTTCACGCCACAAACACTCAGAGAAAGAGAGAAGAGCTCGAGCCAAAAATCTATAGAAGCTTTCAAAGCAGAAGTCTTCATCGCCTTCAAGCCTTCTTCTCTTCCATTCTCCCTGTGCTCATTGTAATCTTGGGGGAGAGTCTGTGACTGTGAGCTAAGTCCTGAGTGTCCATCTTGTAATAGCTCTTAGTCTGATCTTTATTTTCTAAGAAAGATTTCTGTCCAGCTGTAGGACTGTATACAGTGTGTAACATAGCTTGAGGTTAGTGTCTAGCAGAACCTTGTTGGGGTTTGTACCAACAAGACCTAGCTGGGGTTTAAGTCTAGCAGAACCGCACTAGGGTTTGTTCCAGGAGGTTTACTTCTGACCTGTAAAAGAAGTAGGTTTGCTTCTGAGCCTAGAAAAGAAGTGGGCTGCCTTCTTGCCCGGGAAAGAGAAGAAGACCTGGTGGGGTATCCAGGGTGTTGTAGTGTCCTTGAAGGGGACTGTACCTTCGGTTAGTGAAATCCCAAGAGTTTGCTTGGGGACTGGACGTAGGAATTCCATGTGGGAAGGGCCGAACCAAGATAAATCTCCTGTGTCCTTTTGTGTGATTGTTCTTTTCCTTCCGCACTGCCACTCTCATCACACTAACACTAACCAAACTTTTAAGTGTTTACGTTTTGATTTCAGATTTCAGAAAAACCTATTCACCCCCCCCTCTAGGTTACCTTGCTGCCGTACATAAAGGGCCAACAAGTGGTATCAGAGCAGGTCTCTGAACTTTCAAGAAGATCCAACGATCTTAGAGCAAAGATCCATGGTAGCTCAAGGATATGCTGAAGGCCAATCAGTCACCAGACCTCCATTCTTTGATGGAGAGGACTATCAATAATGGAAGATGAGAATGGAATGCTTCATTCGAGGCACAGACTTTGATCTGTGGCAGGTAATTGAGGTAGGTGATTTTGTTATTGTTCCTGCTGAAGGCACTACTGCTATTACAGCTGCAGGTAAAAGTAAATTATCATTGAATTTTAAAGCAACGAATTACTTATGTTGTGCTTTATCTAAAATAGAATTCAGTAAAGTATCCGCATGTATATCTGCTAAAGATATGTGGGATAAATTGAAGCTCACATATGAAGAAATACCCACTACAGATGAAATACCTACTGATGCTCAAGTGTTTAAAGAAACAAGACAGGAAGCTATAACTCCATCATCTCTAACTGTCGCCACTCAAGGGGAGCAATAGGAAGCACCTCAGGAAGTTATCCTTCCACATGATGAAGAAGAGATAAAGGAGGAACCTCAGATTGAGGGGGAGCCTCATATCTTTTTCAAAAAGGATATCTCTGAAGAATAAGCGCTGAAGAAGCTTCTAATGATGAAAAAGCTGAGGATAAGGCTCATAAAATCCAAGTAACTTCTCAGGAGACATCTTCTGTAAACAACTCCTCAGGTAGCTTCAACATTAAAGAAGAAAATGCCTATCTACTCTTCATGAACAAAAGGAAAAGGCATTCAAATGGGTATAGTTAGAGGATGCTCAAAAACATCCGATTGGTGATTACCAACTCTTCACTTCATTCCAATCTGAAGAGGAAGTAGTCATCCTTTAGTTTTAGTTTTCTGTTTTTAAACCTCATTTCTGTTTGTTATATTCAGTAAACTACAATGCTACTAACAATGTTTGTAAGTTTTTTTTATATGCAGATAAAAATCTTGATGACTTGACAAAGAACATGTCAAAGGTCAAGAGCAACAAGATCTGACTTGCCTCACATTAAGGGGGAGTCTCATGCTCAGGGGGAGCACAGATTAAGGGGAGTCATTCCTTATCAACTATTATTGTTGAACCCCTCTATGGTAAGAAATTCTCTCAAAGGGGGAGAGAAATCCATGGTAAGATCCTTCCTTTTTGGTTAGTGACAAAAAGGGAGAGAGTTTGTATGAATTTTCGTAAACCTCTATGCTTTATATATTTTTATCAGAAAATTCACATAAATTTTGTCATCACCAAAAAGGGGGAGATTGTTGAACCACTTTATGGTTGTCCTTATATTTTGGTGATAACAAAACTTATGATGATTTCATATATATCTTTGTTGATTAAACACTATTGAATATTTTGTTTCATCTGAGTCGCATCAATCTCATAGCAAAATGCTGAGTCTCACATTGATGCAATATGGTGCACTAAAATGCTAAATCGATGTTCATTCAATATACATCGATTTCTATTCAAAAGTGCCACATCGATTTCACTAACAACGATTTCATAAGTTACACAACGATTTGATCGTGTAACGATTTTTTAAGTGAAACATCAATTTTATCGTATAACGATTTGTTTTGTAAGCGCAACGATTATCTAGGAAATTGATTCCATAACGATTTGATAAGTGAGCACAACGATTTGTTCTCACAACGATTTCTTTAGACTGTAACGATTTCTTAACTGAACGCATCGACTTGCCTTCACAACGATTTGTTAAGAAATCGTTCCTATAACGATTTCTGAAGTGATCACAACGATTTCTTCAATGATCATAACGACTTGTCTTTCACATCGATTTGTTCATAAACTTGCAACGATTTACTTGTAATGAACAACGATTGTATAAGTCATATTCACATAGATTTCTCTTGATTATTTTGAAAGTGTTTTTGGCGCTCATTGAAAAGTCAAATATCTTCTGACAGATAAAGCTGCATGCTTGATTCAAAGCAATGTCAGAAAAAGATTTGAGCTATCAGGAGCTATCAGTTTTAGCATGTTAAGAGAAATACAGCAGAGTGCACTGTCATCATGAAAACACTATTTTGTGCTGACACACTGCTCCATGCTCACAGATATCAAAGACCACCAAAGGTAGATCAAGACAAGAGATCAGCAACGACTAGAAGAGATACAACAGATCTCTTCAACGAATCTATTCTAAGGCTGCTCATATAAAAGATGGAGCATTGCTAAAGAACAAAAATAGGAGCCTTCCTGAAAATCCTTCAAGGAGTGTACAACTGTGAGAAGAACCTTCACGCCACAAACACTCAAGAAAGAGAGAAGAGCTCGAGCCAAAAATCTACAGAAGCTTTCAAAGCAGAAGTGTTCATCACCTTCAAGCCTTCTTCTCTTCCATTCTCCCTGTGCTCATTGTAATCTTGGGGGAGAGTCTGTGACTGTGAGCTAAGTCCTGAGTGTTCATCTTGTAATAGGTCTCAGTCTGATCTTTCTTTTCTAAGAAAGATTTCTGTCCAGCTGTAGGACTGTATACAGTGTGTAACCTAGCTAGAGGTTAGTGTCTAGCAGAACCTTGTTGGGGTTTGTACCAACAGGACCTAGCTGAGGGTTTAAGTCTAGCAGAACCGCACTGGGGTTTGTTCCAGGAGGTTTACTTTTGAACCTGTAAAAGAAGTAGGTTTGCTTCTGAGACTAGAAAAGAAGTGGGCTGCCTTCTTGCCCGGGAAAGAGAAGAAGACCTGGTGGGGTATCCAGGGTGTTGTAGTGTCCTTGAAGGGGACTATACCTTCGGTTAGTGAAATCCCAAGAGTTTGCTTGGGGACTGGACATAGGACTTCCATGTGGGAAGGGTCGAACCAGGATAAATCGCCTGTGTCCTTTTGTGTGATTGTTCTTTTGCTTCCGCACTGCCACTCTTCATCACACTAACGCTAACCAAACTTTTAAGTGTTCACGTTTTGATTTCAGATTTCAGAAAAACCTATTCACCCCCCCCCTCTAGGTTACCTTGCTGCCGTACATAAAGGGCCAACACCTTGGCCATCGCGACAGCCCGTGCATATCCATGCACGTGGCTTCATAGTCGCGACAACTAAGGCCGTCGCATTCATTGCAGTCGCATCCCTACGATGCGTCGCGACTTCAGCTGTGGCAACAACCTCTGCAACCACCTCCTATTTATCCTCTCATGGCTTTTATCTTAATCCTCTACAACCTCCCAACACATCTGAATGCATCTAAGGGATGGGGACTCTCTGAAACCTCCTTTAGACTCTCACCCACGAGATTAATGATTTTTATTCTTTTATTTGGGTATTTATCACTTAAAATGGGATTTTTCTCTCTCTAAGTCTATATAAGCAGGCCCTTTTCTTCAGAAAGAGGAGACCCCATTTTTCACCGCGAAGGGCTGCCAAATTTTCATTAGATCTAGACTTAGCCTCGCAGCCCTCCCTTCCCCTCTCTTTTCCTCACATTTTCCACCTCAAAACTTGTCCTTTTGCACATCCATGGAGCGTGGAGCATGAGGAGGGCGACCCCCTCTCTCTCCTGGAGCTTTGCACGAGCTTTTGGACGTCATCTCGCGCCAGGGAGTCACCCACATGGGGCTCTTTCTCTCTTCTCCTCCTTTTCTTATCTTTTCTTCATGCATGTTATTTCCCCTCTAGATAGGTTGCACTCTTTCCCTTCCCATGTTTTCCATGCACCCTAGGGGTTTAAAACCACCCCCAGGTTCATTCCCACCATGCTCTTTCTTTCCTTCTTATTTTTGAATAGATATAACACTTGACTTATTCTAATAGGGTTCTTTGTTGTTTTCTCGTTGTTTTGGCAGGCACCCAAGCAAGATCTCAAGAGGAGCTCTTGTCCTCTGGACGGCCGGAGGATGGGAAGAAGGTGCTACCCAACTTCTCCCGCACTGTAGAGAACGCGACGTGCATTGGCGACACGACAGTAGACGCGTCCTGAGATCGTGACGCGTTATCAACATCGTTGCGACGGGTTGCAACATCGCGACTCCAGGTCCGCCCTCTGTTCTCTTTTCCTTTTCCTAGTATAGTTAGCCCCCCTTTTCATTCTATATTTGGCAACTATATTAGGTGGCGATCACACCCTTTTCCATGCTATTATAGTCGACATATGTCTGTGTGTATTGGGGGGCGCACAATCCCCGTGATTACAGCAGGGCGCAGGTGTTCTGCTTTTACTTGTTGGCAAGTAAGGCAGTGAGCGGCATGTTCTGCTACCTCTCTCTTCATGTTCGGCCACCAAAATGTTCTTTTCATGTCTTGATATATTTTGGTACCTCTTGGATGAATAGTGTACTTTGTCTTGTGAGCTTCATCCATTAATTTTCTCTTCAGTTCATCATTTTCGGGAACACATGTCCTTCCTTGAAATACTAGCCTTCCGTCTTCAGTCATTGCAAAGTCTGTCTTTCAGCTAAAGTTTCCTTGACGCGAACTAAAAATGGATCATCATCTTGTTGAGCTTTGATCTCTTCCAACAAGTCGGATTCAATCTTGATATTTGCAACCAAGACTCGGTCATCCCTTTGTTCAATATTAACGTCTAACCTTGCGAATTGTTCTAGTAGTTGCATCTTGCCAAGGACTAGACTTGAAACAGATGCCATCGGCTTTCTACTAAAAGCATCAGCCACGACATTTCCCTTGCCTGGATGGTATTGGATGTTGAAGTTGAAATCTTTGAGGTATTCCAGCCATCTTCTCTGTCTCATGTTGAGTTCTTTCTAGGAGAATAAATACTTCAGATTTTTATGGTCTGAGCAGACAGTGAATTTCTCTCCATACAAGTAGTGTCTCTAGATCTTCAATTCGAAGACCACGACAGCCAACTCCAGATCATGCATAGGGTTCTTGACTTCATGAGTCTTCAGTTGTCGAGAAGAGTAGGCGATGACTTTCTCCTTTTGCATCAGCACACACCCTAGTCCAATCCATGAGGCATCGGTGTAGACAGAGAAACCTTCTCCATTTATTGGCAGAGCGAAAACAGGTGCTGAGGCCAGGCAATCTTTAAGAGTTTGAAACCTTTTCCCACACTCTTTACTCCAAGAGTATGGATTCTCCTTTCGTGTCAGTCGGGTGAGAGGAACAGCGATCCTTGAGAAGTCCTTGATGAACCACCTATAATAGCCAGCCAACCTCAAGAAACTTCTTATTTCTATGATATTGGTTGGTCTCTCCCAGTTGAGTACAACTTCGACTTTGGAGGGATCAATGGAGATGCCGTCCTTTGAGATGACATGGCCCAAGAAGGACACTTCTTCGAGCCAGAATTCACACTTGCTAAGCTTTGCGTACAGTCTGTTGTCTCGCAAGACTTGCAGTGCTATCTTCAGGTGTTCTTCATATTCTTCCTTGGTCTTGGAGTATATGAGGATGTCGTTGATAAAGACGACCACGAACTTGTCGAGGTAGGGCCGATATATGCTGTTCATGAGTTGCATAAAGGCTGCAAGAGTATTGGTTAGCCTAAAAGGCATAACGACGAATTCATAGTGCCCGTACCTGCTCCTGAAAGCCGTCTTGAATTTATCGTCCTCTTTGATCCTCATTTGGTGATAGCCAGATCGAAGATCGATCTGGGAGAAATATTGAGCTCCATATATTTGGTCGAACAGTTCATCGACTCTGGGCAAAGGGTACTTGTTCTTGATGGTGAGTTGATTGAGTTGTCGATAGTCGATGCAGAGACTCATCGATCCATCCTTCTTCTTGACGAACAACACAGGCGCTCCCCATGGGGATGTACCTGGTCTGTTGAACCCCTTTTCTAGTAGCTCCATCAGTTGCGTCTTCAACTCCTTTAGCTCAGTAGGTGACATCCGGTACAGTTGACGCGATACTGGGGCAGCTCCAGGGATCAACTCTATGGCAATTTGACATCACGTTCCGGGGGAATTCTTGGCAGTTCTTCAGGAAACACATCGGGGTAATCCTGAAATATGTGAATGTCTTCTATCTTAGCACCCTTCTTTTCCACAACTACAGTTGCTAGGAAAGCAATACAACCTTTCCTCATCATGTTATGGGCTTTTATGGTAGAGACTAGAGACATCCATCTCTTATGTCTAATCCCAGAGAATGCCAATTTAGGAAAGTCACTAAAGGTAACCTTCCCTTTCTTACAGACGACACTTGCCCCATATGCGGACAACCAGTCGGCTCCCAAATTACATCATAGTCTTCCATGGGGATACACACCAAGTCGGCTTTTAGGTTATGGTCTCCGATCATTACATCGGCAGAGGGAAAGTATTTGTTCAATTTCTCTGTTTCCCCTGGTGGCATTGTGACAGAAAACTCACACCCATGGATATAGGTTTAGCATTCATAGTATCAGTAAAGTTTTGAGATATAAATGAATGAGTGGCTCCCATATCAAATAAAACAAATGCTGATAATGAGAAAACTTGAAGGGTACCTTCTAACACGCCACCTTCCATAGCAGGTTCCTCATCATGCAGGGCTTGCAGTCGGCCCTGTTTCTTAGGCCCATTAGGGCACCTCTCATTCTCTTTCAGTAGCGGGCACTCGGGGATGTGGTGCTCGCGACTTCTGCAGCGCAGACACACACCGACTGTCCTCCAGCACTCATCAGCGGTGTGACATGGCTTGTCACAATGCTTGCAGTTGCTCTTGTCTAGAGTGTTGGGTACGAAGACCTTCGGTTTCCTTTCTTGGTTGGATCCCTCCATGATGTGGAAGGGACGCTTCTGGCCATTGGTAGGCTTAGCAGATGATTGACCTAAGGTCATTTCCTTCTTCACGAACTTCCGTTTGATATGGTCGATGAAGTCCGTAGCATCTTCCAGCAGCTGAGCTTTCTTCACCATCGTAGCATTGGTTTGGATGTCGAGAGGTGCTAGTTGGGTTATGTATGTTGGGTTGAATGCAAATTCATATCATTTCCCTCCTATTTTGATGATGACAAGAAGTGTTCTTAAAGCAATTTAATTGAAACATGTCAAAAACATCATACCTGAGGTTCATATTCAAAAAGTATTTTTCAAATCACATTTATCATTTATAGTCATGATAAATCATTTAACTAATGATATATGTGTTTGTTTTTCAGGTACAAACATTTTTATGCAGAAGATGTGTCGACACACTCATCAATGGCGTCGACACAACAACACAGATTTAAAGACAAAATGCATAAGAATGTTGAGACTGTGTCGACACATGTCAATAGTGTGTCGACACGAGTGGCAGTTTTTTAGAAATCAAGCCTACCCAGGTCGACACACTCATAGAGCAGGTCGACACTAGACCCAGTTCCCAGAACAGCCAGTTTGAGGAATCAGGAAAGCAGGTCGACACACTCCAGAGCAGGTCGACACGGGACCTTCCTCCCAGAACAGCCTTCTACGTATTCTGGACAGTGTGTCGACACTACCACCAGGGCAGGTCGACACACTACGGAAACTTTTCATCCTAAAAGTTGATGGCTGCCACGTGTCCTCCTAGGGCGATCAGAATCTGTCTAGGAAAGCGTGCCCTTGTACCCCAAAAGGGTATCTTTGGAATCCTAAGGGTATAAAAGGTTCTTTCTGGCCTGCCTTCACAAGAGACAACGGACCAAACTCTCTCAGAGCCTCCAAGAAGCTCCTGGCGGCCAGAAGAGCTCGTGTCTCCTTCCTCTGCTCTCCAATTGCTTCTAGAAGACCAATTCCCATCAATTCAAGGTGTGGGAATTGGAATGTGAGTCCTGAAGATTCCTCTGAAGCATTCCAAGGAGGCAGATCCTGTAGAAGACTTCATTAGTGAAGAATTCGAGGAAGATCCAACTTCTCAGATCGCAGAGCATCGACTTGGACTTCAAGCTTCACATGCTTCTTCCCAATTCAAGCCTCTACAAGGGAGTACACTGAAGAACGAAGACTTTCAATTCAACTTAATTTCTCTTCTGTTCTTCTGAGATATCTTTTGGGATTATGCAAGTACTTCTGCATAACTCTCTTTAGAGTTCTCAATCTTCGACTAGATCTATTGCTAGAGGATCTTAGTCTCAAGTTGGTGTCTAGCAGTTTCAGTGTGAGCATTGTGCTCAGGGTGTTGTGAGCCGTCGAGCTCAGTCTGAGTTGTAAGCTCAGGGTTGGTTTGAGCAGTCTTGCTCTGTGTTTCTAGAGTAGTCTTTCTCTAGAGGTTGTGTGAGTTGTATGCTCTGAAGTATTGGAGTTGTCATACTCCTTTGGGTGTGTAGCCCAGTTGTGTTAGTGAAGCCTCACGGGTTGTGAGGGGTGGATGTAGGAATCACATGGTGATTTCCGAACCACCTAAAAATCCTTGTGCATGTCTTCTGTGGTTTGATTGATTCATTCACTAGATGCTTGCATAGGATCCGTATTTAATTCACACAATCAACTTGCTTCACATCTAAAATTTTCAACTCACTCAAATCTAATCAGATATGTAGTTTTTCACTGATAACATTGCCTCTGATTCTAAATAGTTTTCAAATTGCTTAAGCTTCCGCAAAAGTGGCTAAGATCTATTCATCCCCCCCCTTCTAGATCTTTTCCACACATTTACTTCGATCCTTCAATTGGTATCAGAGCGGTTTACATCGATCTGATTTGAACTGAGCAGTTTTGTTTCTGAGTATTGAGTGTTTGATTGTTTGCTTGTCTGTTTGTTTGCTTGTTTAACTCCTTTTCTGTGCATTTACTTAAGTGTCATGGACTCAAAGGGTTTCATAGCTGAGGCCATTCCATAATAGGACACCATTCTTTAATGGTTTGGACTATTCTTATTGGAAGAATAGAATGCTTCCATTGACTCCCACCAAGCGCAGGCATCCTTCTCCAGTTGAAAAGTGGCTAGTAGCAGCTTATCCCCCGCTGCACTTTCATAACATGGAAGATCCTTTCTGTTTCCTTGAGCCAGTGCTCAGCTTCATCCGGATCTGTGGATCCACTGAACCTAGGTGGGTTCAGACTACTGAAGTTGTGATGCAGGTCGCCTGCACCATGATTGCCACCTCCTTGGGTAGCTTGCACGATAGCGCGCATTAGTTCTTGGATGGTTTGTTGCATGCCCCTCATTTGAGCACATTCAACAGTCATCTTGATTGCTTAGTTCCTACAAAATAACTTATTGTCATGATATCGATGTGAATTTAATTTGTGTGTGTGTGAGTTCATTTAGCTTGTTACCCTTGGCTCTAACCACATCTCACATAGGTAGGATATTGACTCTAGTCGAGGTAGGTTAACTAGATCATCCTATACTAAGAATAACCTAAGCTCTGATACCAAAAAACTGTCACGCCCCAACGCGGAATATCGGAACGCGAGGCAGTTGCAAGAAAGGGAATAGAGCAAGTACTAGACATCAAACCATTGCACAATGAATAATACTAAAGCAAACCTTTCTCATTAATAGTTTCCAATGTCTAGTTACAACCACTAATATCAGAGTCAATCTATAGGGCCCAATTACATTGAAATAAAGCAAAGACTAAACTTCAAACCTAACTACCACAACGCTAAACATAGTAATAGGACGCTAGGGTACTCATGACATCACTCCAGGTCATTCCCGTCCTCTTGAGTGTATGGTTCATCCTCGGTCTCACCTGAGAACACGACGACAAATAACGCTGGGTGAGCGATAACGCCCAGTAGCACTAAATCTCAATACTCATGCAGGCTTTAAATGATTAATGTATTAAAGCAGAGTAACTAATGCTAGAGCGAGAGTCATGTAAAAGATAGCAGGATAGCACGTGAACGAAATAGCATAGGTTTCAAATATAGCACGAGAGTCGAGTATAGCACAAAATAACAAGATGGCCATAGCACAAATATCATAAAATATAGCAATAGCACAACGAGTATAGCATAGCACTTTGTTGTCAACAGACAAAGAGTGAATATCTCACTTTTGATTGTCATTAGATTAATCTAGATAGTATGGAACTTGGATGCATTGCCGACATCCAGATCATTTAACCCCCATGGGCAAATGGCATTTTCGGGTGCTCTCCCCAAGACCAGATCGGGCCCCATTGCACTGGCATTGGTTATATTGTTTATCTTTAGACAATCAATTAATGGCCAATAGAGAGTACCAAGAAATAGATGATAGCACTAGATGAATAGACGAGATAGTAGAGTGAACGAGAATAGACGAGCGAGTGGAGTATAGATGAGAGCTAGTGGACATTGCACGTAACACGACGAGTAAATAGGCAATAGTAACAGTTGAACAACACGCGCACTTGGTGTTGGCAGTCAGGTGGAAGTCACTACCTTTCCATTGGCCATGTTATGCACAGGTCCAGATGTCCGGCGTGATTCAAGATAAGAGCGAACTTCTAATAGCCGTTTGGATCTTATTGATCCCTAAAGGGGGTAATATGTGTTATGGTACAACCGACTCGTTGACATGTGGGAATCCATGGACAGAGGAGACTTACGGAGGCCATGAACAAAGACTCACTAATCCGACAAAAGGAATATCGGACGGAGAGTTCGTCCAAGTAAAGAAAGAGGGTAATTATAGAAATAAGTGCTCGACGTTCTAGAGGAATTCTAGAACAGTGGAGCATCGGTATCGGTGTTCCAAAACATCGCATGAAAACAGACACATGTATAATTAAGCATGAGGCAATTTAATTACATAAATTACCAGATGTATTTAGTAAGATGTTAATGCCAATTAAGCCATATTTGGATGGTTTCAAAGTGTGTGCATGTGACATGAAATCATAGAGGAAATTGGTCGTGGTATGTATTTTTAATCACATAGAAATGATCAATTTAGATTCAGTGAAATTACTGTGGGTATAACTGGGATTAAAGGGTATAAGCACAATAGGCAATTAGAGCATAGCAAATCAGGGGTTTTCGGCAAAAAAATCTTGTGATCGCGACAAACACTTGTAGGGATCGTGACGGGGTCGGATCAGAACATGATAGTACCTTGTAAGGATCGTGACAGGCTTGTCTGATCAGGCACTGAGAACGCGACATAGACCGTTCAGACTAGGCACAGCGATCACGACGGCGAAGCCTGTCGTGTTCAGAATCTGACTGGAAGACTGTCACAACCAGACCATAGAACACGGCCTATCGGGCCGTCACGTTCTGGTGGTCTGTGCCCAAGTCCGACAGGAGTCAGACATGTCTTGGATTGCGGACCAGACTTTCCCTTCTTGACATAGGGGGATTCAAAATTATAGAACTAATTGTACAAGACAACGAAAAATCATGAAACTAGTTGTAGGTTGATCTAAACATGCATGAGAACTTGAAGTAAATAGGAATTTGAAAACGAATATGTTTTGGTCAAGGTTTAATCAAATGAAACATGGGGTACAACAAATGCAATCAGTGGAGATGCAAGAATTTATTCGCAAGATAGAGTAGATAAAAATTAGGGCTTTTAGGGGCAAAGGAACCTAACATCCATCAGTTCTTACAGCAAAAATCTCAAGGCATGAGGATGAGTAACCATGAAGATATGAATTTAATAACAGGGTTCAGGGTCATGAAGTTCACAGAACTTGGAAATTAAGAACTAAAGATTTGCTTGATGGAAAAATATGAAATCAAAGGGCTTTTGTTCCTGATAGATGAGACATCCTCTAGAAAATGTTTCATGGTTTATGCTCGTGAGAATGCCTACATTTGTTCATTTTCCTCTTCTTGGGTTAAGACTTGAAGAACTCGGGTTGGGGGCTTGAAACTCCTTTCTCCCACATGATCTCCTCCTCTTGGCCTCTCCTCCTGGTCCAACAACCTCTTTGCATGAGCTAGGGCTGGCCATGAGAGTTTAAGAGAAGTATTTAAGCTTCTCCTCCTTCCCTTTCCTAGTTTAAGTCTAATTCCTATTAATATCGAGTTTTCCTATTCCTACCTTCCTTCTAAGCATTCCACTTCCTGTTTGGGTTGGGAAGAGAGCCAAATTCGTGGCCAATAAATTAGGGTAGGTTTAGGATTCCAAATCTAACTCTATTTGATTATTTAATGTATTAAATTCCCCTTTTCTAATTAGGTAATAATTAGGTTGCGAATTTAGGGTATTTTCCCATTATTCTCTTTTTATAAATCCCTTTTTTGGCCCACTAATTTCTAATGGGTCCATTTAATAGAGCCCATTACTTATTTTCATTTAATGGGTTTTATTTAATTCTCTTTTCTTTGATTAATTTAATTAATTTTCTTTTATTTGATTTTCCAATTAGCAAAACTTTAATATTATTTAGATCTTTAATTTTTGAAAAAAATCTAGGTTGCTACACCCTCTCCAACTGATAGGTAGCCAGAGTGACCTTATCTTCATCCGTGCATCCCATGACATGGAATGCACGTTCCATCTCCTTAACCCAATGATCAACTTCATCAGGGTTAGTGCTGCCACCAAATCATGGTGAATTCTTGCCACGAAAGTTCCGATGGATTTCACCAACTCCAGGATTCTCACCCCTTCCTTGGGTTGCCTGTTGCATACCTCTCTCACGTACGACGACCATTACAACCATTAAGACAACATTACGATGATTAGTCCTCCCATATTGCTAATTCAGTGTTACTTTTTCATGGAAGAGAACTTAACCATGTAGACACCGCCGATGAACGACGTGTTCGACGATGCATACAATGAGGGATATGGAAGGTGAGAAGAGGATCATGATCGCCAGGTGCACGTGGGCACCGAATAAAGATGCACGGCGAGGGGTGCGAGATGGGAGGAGTGATCGTGAGCATACCTTTTTAGCGGGGAGATTGCGCGGGGAGGTAGGTCCTATCTTCCTCTACGAACATGGCCGGCTACGGTAGAGGGCGTTTTTCGTTTGATACCCTTGCAAAAAAGACAAATAAAAATACGGATTAGCCAAATGAGGCGTGTAGTACCGAATCCTGAATAAATAAATGAAATGAGTAAAATGGGGAGGACTCACCAGATGGTGGTTTTAAACACCTAAGAAATAGGTGTGTGTGTGTATGTATGCGTGTGTGTGTATATGTAAAAAAGTAAAGGATGGCCACGTGGGGGCTGGAGGAGATAAATAAAAACGTAAAAGAGAAAAAGGGGATGGGGTGCTTCCCCGAATGGTGAATAGCGCGGCGGCATTGCCGGTTGGAAGACGGAGGATGTAGTGGAGGAGGACGTTGGTGCCTCGCTCTGGGGTACATGGACGACAAATGATGGAGGAAGTTGACGGTCAGATGACGTAGCGAGAATCCGGCAGGGCTTCGCCGTTATCGTTGGGGCCCTTGAACAAATGACACTCAGGTCCAATTTATAGGATCACGGATTCAAATCGCGTCCATCACAGTGGATGCGACTTAAGACTGAAACGCATCCGAGCGGCAGGCCGCGATTCAGAAGTCAAGTTGATTTGACATTTGGCAATGATGACCGCTTTTAGAATCGCGTCGGGGATGGCCGCCACATTTTTGAAACGCATCGGCCTACCTTGGTGCGATTACGATTTAGGCACGTGGGATGACTTCCGAGGTCTGGCATGTTAGGCCTACGACCTAATCGCGTCTGGACAATAGGACGCGATTTAGAGATTTTGCGTGGTTCCGAGGGGCAGGCACTTGAGTGCGACGACTTTTGAGGTTTCGCCTAATCGCGGCGGCTCAAGCCGCAGGACGCGATACGGTCTTCCTAAAAGGCATCCACTGTAGCGGACCCGAATCAAATGAAGTTTTCCATATGCCTTTTGCCCTGCCCCCCGGACCCTCGCGACCTGACCACGCATGTCGATCCGCGCCCGAACCACATTTGGAAAGAAGGGGAAGCACTGGGAAAGAATGGGTGAGATCCAAAAAATATTGGGAAAACACTCTTGCAAGGCAAAAAGAGGACCATTTGGGGCATTATGGCGCAACATGAAATTTGCCCGCGGTGGAGCCAAATTCACGTGTCTACAAACCCATGATTATACCCAATCTCACAGCTTGGTTTTGGCAATTAACACGTGGGGAATTCAGTCTTGACTATTCCTAGAAGGTTCATATATACCTAGGACTTAAAGAAAGCCTATGCTCTTACACCAAACTATCATGCCCCGATTTAGTAGTGGAAATAAGTCGAGAGCATGATGATACAAGTATTAATAGTCAAGTAATTCAGAGCGACAACTAAGTATAACAAAAGACTTGAGACAATAATAGTGCCAGCCAAAATAATTCTTTATTTTATTTCATTCAATATTAACTTACAACCATTCAAAATCAGAGCCAATCATATGGCCCATTATTAAAATTCAAGGTACATATGACTCAAGAAGAAATAAACTACCCAACATTGACTCTATTGACTCTAACTTGTTGGCTGACAAGCTACGTCGACAGGTACGCTCTGAGAAGCTCTTCACTCTTCCCTAGGGCTATAAACAGATCCAGATAACATCCAGATCTAATTTGGATTCGTATCTGATTAAACATATCCATATTCGTTTAAAAGATATCGGACGGAGTGGATTTGGATTCGGATATTATCCGAATAATAAACAAAGCAGACGTGGGATAGGAGATCTGCTCCATTTAAGATTTGATCTGAAACTAGATTAATTCTGGCCATTAGATCCTAGAACTAAAAACCCTATCTGTTGACCAGGTTGCAACCCCAGAGAGGGGGTGAATGGATTGCTAAAAATTTCTTTTAGAATATTCCTGTAAATAAAAACGCTTTGACAGAAGATACTAAGTTCTATGGTTAGAGTTAGTATAAAGTAAAGACACAATAAAATCAAACACACAGACAATAGGGATTTTATCCTAGTTCAGATGTAACATCTCGTTCCCTTTGAGGGTCAGTTCTCCCAGCTGAGGTCGCGACAGGTTGACCCGTCATGTTCTGAAGGCGATGTAGGTGACCGTCGTGTTCTGGATGAGAACACGCCGGCCGCCCCTATCGCGACAGGGCTCTGACAGCAGACTCTCCTTTTTATCATTTTGCTATCTATACGGTGTAGACATGTGTCGGCTTGTATGCATGAATGCGACATACTGGCCCGTCGCGATCATGTGTCAGGTTGCATGCAAGCCACGTGTCGTGTTTGACTGTCAGGGTTGTAGGCGTCTTGAGATCGCGACGTAGGAGGCCGTCGCGTTAAGGATGGTAACGTGACGACCACCCCTGTCGCGTTCACAATGTTTATGTTTAAGTGCTTCAGCTCGAAACCAGAGCCCCATTTTCGCCCTTGCTGTGTTCCTTCCCCCCCCCCCCCCCCCCCCCCCCCCCACCCTGGCAATCTCCCTTGTGTGGTGCTCCATGGAGAGCTTGGAAGGGAGATTGTTGGCTTGACCTTGGGTAAGTGTTGTGGTTGCTTTGCATGGTTGTCTTAGGTTGGCATTCTGTGAGATTGGTGTTCTCCCTCTCACTGTCTTCTACTCTTCTTCTTGTGTGGTGGCAACCTCTCTATTGGCTCAAGAAGGAGGTCGTGCTCGGCTCGTGGGAGGCGGCTTTGGAGCGTTGGAGCTCGGAGGTGGAGGGGTGCAATCCTACGAGAAGGCCCAAGTTGGGTGGATCTTCATATTGAGGTAGGGACCCCAAACCATCCCCTAGTTCTACCATGCTAGGGCAAACCCCCTTCTCCAAGCCTAGACTCCATGATTAGGAGGTGCATTGTGCTTTGTGATCCATGTGATTGGCTTGTGATGTTTGGTTTATGCTTTGGATGGGGTGTTTGTAGTGTGGGTTCTCATGATGCATGTGAGGATCTAGAGTGTATATCTCTTCTATAGCATGCATGGGGTTTCCTAAGGGTAGCTTGGTACTATTTAAGCTGTTTCCATCGTGTGACATGATCCCCTCCCCGTGTTGTATTAATTTTGCTGCTTTTGGGATGGTAGGAGGTGCTCTATTTGGGCACTCAGCTGTGGTCACAATGGGTTTCCCAGTCGCGACCAGGTCGTGACGTATTGTTGTGTCGCGTTCTCCTTGAACGCGTCCCGACACCTGTCACGTCTAACAAACGCGACGGGGTACGTGGGCGGCGTTCAGGAGTTCAGGGTCTCGTCGGATCATGACCACTGTCTCCGTCGCGATGAGATCGCGACGGGGTACGTGTCGCGTTGAGAAGACTCAGGCTTGTTGCATCACCCTTAGCCATCGCGTTCTTATCGCGACGGGCTCAAGGGTCGCCTTCTGGATTATTGTCGCGATAGGCAGAGCCGTCGCGTTCTGGTCGCGACGTGCCGATACGTCGCCTCCCTGACCGAGAGTGACTGTCAGCAGCTTTGACGTTTTGCTTCCGCTGCGACTCAGTTTTCTTGGCACCTGTGCTGTTCCTAGTGCAGTGCTACTCTAGTCTCTTCGCCCGGTGCTAGGCACTTGAGGGCTTGTCCACGAGACAGGTTGTTACCGTTACCTGGGACCCCCATCCCCGCGCGCCTGTTAGAGGGAGTTCTCTGGCTGGCGAGCGTGCTCGAGTTACGGACTCGGAGCGCAGGGGAAAACGGTGGGGACAGTGGCGTAGAGTCATTTGTATAGCTCTCTTAGCTGGTCTGTGTCTCCGAGGTGGTTGTGGTGTTCTTTCGGTGCGAACTAGCTAGTCCTTTCTCACTGCCTCACTCTACGTGGTTCCGGAACCATTTAGAGGGGTCAAGCGTGGGACCGTAGTACGGCCAGACTACGGCATTGTGTTTCTTTAGTTCCGCATATCACTCCGACGGGAGGTGTTAGACATGGAGCGTTGGTCGAGGGTAAGGCGCGTGGCGCACTTGACCGGCTGACTAGTGTAGTGCTCTGTAGCTAGTGTGTTTGTCCAGGCAGTGTTTAGCTGTTTGTGTTACAGCCTTTGGTTTTCCTTGGTGCCGTGTTTTACACAGGTTCTCAGTCCCAACTTGTGTCCTTGACCGACGACCGTGTAGTGTCTTTCACGCTTCCGCACTTGACTCTGTTTTAGTAGAATAGAATTTACTGCTTTATTTAATTACTGCCCCTAGTTCTATTCTACTGTTAGATCCGGTGGGAGATTGGTAGTCCCTATTGGGCTTCTTCGTGAAGCTCACTCCCTGTTTTGTAGGTGAGATTTCACAGCAGCTCCCTCCGCGGAGGACTGAGGAGACGGGCCCGCAGTAGTCGACATCACTATTGAGCAGTGTTCCCCCAGCAGTTGTACTTCAACCTCGGGGTATGCCCCTAAGGGACGTGTTATTTCCCTTTTATTTCAGCACTTGTACTTTATTTACTTGCGGACTGTACTAGACTGTTACATTAGTGTTGGAATGTTTCTCTTCACTTATCGTACATTTTAGTTCGTTGTTGTTATTTATCTGTATTACATATCTTGTTAAACCGATCCGTTATCCCTTCCAGGTCTCTGGACCGTGGGCAGTGGTGCCGACATTCGGATTCTTGGTGGGAGACGAGGGTCCGTGCCTCGGGGCCGTTACAGTGGCATTATAGCAAGGGGTCTATCAAGACTTGTGATAGAAATAAGTAATAACGTAAAGTCCCTTAGGAAGTACAAGTAACACTGCTAAGCCGCTGGAGTTTTATCTGCTAACATCTTAATGTGCTTGTTCTGTAGAACATGCCTCCACGCACTCGCAGGCAGGCTCGTGAGCTGGTGGATCGTCAGGAGTTCGAGTCAGACGGGTCGGTTGTAGCCTAGCACGTGCCGATTGACGCTCAGCCCCAACAGTTTGAGCAGCCAGGGGACCCGTTGCCGTAGGGCGTTTTTTTTTAGCAGGGAGGGCAGCAGCAGCAGCAGCAGTGGTTTCCGCCCCCTCACCCGCCGGCCGTCATGGAACCGTGGTGGAGAGGATGTTCCAGGGTCCTTGGGAGTACTCGCAGTACCAGAAGTACCCTCAGTACCAGTCGTACCAGCAGATGCCGGCAGGAGGTCAGCAGTTTGCAGAGATGGCAGCAGAGGAGCATCCACCACCGATCTCGCAGGTAGCACCGGTTCAGCCAGAGGTACCCCTAGTGGTACGGCAGCACACTCCAGTTGCAGCGGAAGCACCTGAGGACCGCACGGCACTTCTGGAGAGGTTTCTTCATCTTCGACCTCCGACTTTCTCTGGTGACCGTGATCCAGACAGGGCAGATAGTTGGGTCCATGAGCTCGAGCGCACCTTCGAGACCTTGGACTATGCAGAGAGGATCAGGTCAGATTGGCAGTGTACCAGCTGAAGGGGTCAGCCCACGAGTGGTGGAGAGCAGTGAGGCAGACCAGTTTTCAGGGCAAGAGGCTGGACCAAATCACTTGGCCGGATTTCCTAGTGGCCTTTCACGGCAAGTTCTTCCCCGACTACGCTTGCTGTGAGAGGAGGGACTAGTTCCACGAGTTGGTATAGGGAGACTTGCCCGTGGCGCAGTACCACTAGAGGTTCCTACAGCTTCTTCGACACGTTCCCTATGTGGCCGCTAGTGAGCAGGCTCGTACCGAGTAGTTCATTAGCGGGCTACGCTCGGACTTGAGGTGGGCCATGGCTGGTCACCTCTATGACTCTTTGGCGGTGGCAGTGGTGAGAGCTACTGCCTTGGAGCGGGAGTGTCAGTTTCAGCCGCAACAGAGTGGAGGCTCAGGGAGGTCTTCTCCATACCAGCACCCATCGGGCAGTCGAGGGAGTGTTTCCTCTTCTTCTTCTTCGAGGACAAGCGGTGCTGGCCTGACCTCGAAATTGAAGAAGCTGTTCACTCGTGGAGGCAGGCGTCAGTACAGGCAGCCACAGTAGCAGCGACGTCAGCCGGAGCAGCAGCCAAGTGGAGCAGTATGTATAGCAGGGAACAGAGCAGAGTCAGCAGGGCACAGGTTGTTACCACTATGGGTAGCAGGGGCACTACATTCACGAGTGTCTGTTCAGGCCACAGTAGCAGCAGCAGCAACAGACACCTCAGGCATAGTGCCGTCCACCCCAGCCGGCACAGTGCCAACAGCAGCACCAGGGTCTTTTCCAGTAGTCACAGCAGCGCCAGCAGCAGCAGCCTCAGCGAGGACGTGGATGCGGTCAGGTGATGAACATCACTAGAGACGAGGCGGAGGCCTCTAATTTGGTTGTCGGTATGGTTCCCATCCTTGGTAGAGCTGCTACAGTTTTGATTGATTCAGGTGGCACGCACTGTTTTGCTTCTGAGGAGTTCTTTGCTTCTTTGTCTGAGTTTGCTCCGGAGCGGACCTATGACCTAACTGTTGAGCTGCCGACGGGTTACTTTGTGCATGCCCTGGGTTACTTAGAGGGTGTCACCCTCGAGGTACAGGGCCACCAGGTACTAGCCAGACTGTTTGCCTTACAACTCCACGACTTTGATGCCATCCTTGGCATGGACTGGTTAGAGGCACACTTTGCACTGGTAGATTGTCAGCGGAAGACCGTGAGGTTCCAGATACCTGGAGCACCTGTGGTTTGCTTCCAAGGTACCCGGTCTACCCGCCGACCCTTTGTCTCTTTTTGTAGAGCTCGACGTCTTATCCGAGACGGTGTGTGTTGCTTTCTTGGCTTCCGGTGTGTCTCGAATTCTGGTGAGATATCTGTTTCAGATGTGCGTGTTGTCTGCGAGTTTGTCGACGTGTTTCCGGAGGACCAACCTGGCTTGCCGCCGGAGCGGGAGGTGGATTTAACCATTGAGTTGCTTCCGGGGATGATGCCTGCATCCAAGGCACCGTACCAGATGGCGTCGGCAGAGCTGTGGGAGTTGAAGTGCCAACTAGAGGAGTTGCTTGCGTGGGCTTCATTCGTCCTAGCCGTTCACCGTGGGGAGCGCTTGTTTTGTTTGTGAGAAAGAAAGATGGCAGCCTCAGGATGTGTATTGATTATCGACAGCTGAACAGGTGATCGTGAAGAACAAGTATCATTTTCCAGGATCGATGACTTGTTCGACCAGTTGCAGTCAGCTTCAGTGTTCTCGAAGATCGACTTGAGGTCGGGCTACTACCAGTTGCCGATCCGCGAGTCAGACATCGCCAGATTAGCTTTCGTACCCGCTACGACCACTTTGAGTTTGTCGTGATGCCTTTTGGGCTCACGAATGCACCTGCAGCAGTCATGGAGCTGATGCACAGCGTGTTTCGAGAGTACCTGGACAGGTTCATGGTGGTGTTCGTCGACGACATCCTGGTGTACTCAGCGACGACAGAGGAAAATGAGGTTCACTTGAGGCTGGTGTTGCAGGCTTTGAGGAGTCACCAACTTTACGCCAAATTCAGCAAGTTGTGAATTTTTGATAAAGGAGGTGCAGTTCCGGTCACGTTGTTTCTGGTGCAGGTGTGGCAGTGGATCCCGCCAGGGTAAGGCCATGGTTTCTTGGGGCCAGCCCACTACAGTTGCGGAGGTGCACAGTTTTCTAGGGTTGGCAGGCTACTACAGGAAGTTCTTGCAGGACTTCACCAGAGTTGCAGAGCCTTTGACCCGGTTGACCAGGCGGGAGACCAGGTTTGTGTGGACAGCAGAGTGCGAGCTCATTTTTCAGGAGCTGAAGAGCCGGCTGACTTCAGCTCCGATCCTTGTGGTACCTTCTAGCAGCAGCGGCTTTGTTGTCTACACAGACGCGTCAGGGACTAGTTTGGGTGCTGTGCTGATGCAGCACGGCCGAGTAGTTGCTTATGCTTCTCGTCAGTTGAAGAAGCATGTGCAGCACTACCCGACGCACGACCTAGAGCTTGCAGCGGTCGTGTTCGCCTTGAGGTTGTGGAGACACTACTTGTACAGTGAGGTGTTTGAGATTTTCACAGATCACCGGAGCTTACAGTATGTCTTCACGCAGAGAGATCTCAATCTCAGGCAGCGCAGGTGGCTCGAGTACTTGAAGGACTACGACTTTACCCTTTCCTTTCACCCGGGAAAGGCTAATGTCGTAGCAGACGCTTTGAGTAGGAGAGCCCACTTGAGTTCTTTGTTGGTTAGACACTGGAGACTTCTGGAGGACGCCACTCAGGGTGTGTTCACGCCGTCTAGTCTCCGGGAGAGAGTAGTGTTGGCCAGCATGACAGTTCACCCGATGATTTACCAGCAGGCGATCGAGGAGCAGAGTGCAGACGTAGACTTGGCAGATGTGTTGCAGTTGCCTGAGGTGGTGCTGGATGAGGACAACGAGGTTCGGTTCCGAGACAGACTCTACGTTCCAGAGGACGTCAGGGAGGAGGTACTTGCTGAGGCTCACAGGTCGCGATACTCTATTCATCCGGGCTCCACCAAGATGTACCACGACTTGAGGGTACTCTTTTGGTGGCCTGGGATGAATAGAGATATCGCTGAGTTTGTTTCGCGCTGCCTTACCTGTCAGCAGGTGAAGGCAGAGCCACCAGCGTCCTGTGGTGAGTTGCAGTCGCTCTCCATTCCCGTGTGGAAGTGGGAGCACATCACTATGGACTTTGTTTCTGGCCTACCTCGCACTTCACAGGGGCACGACAGCGTTTGGGTGGTCGTCGACGGTTGACGAAGACAACTCGCTTCCTACCAGTCAGAGCAGCGTGGTCAGTGGACAGATTGGCTCAGTTGTTTGTGGACAGAGTGGCACCTTTGCACGGTGTCACACCCCAGAAATTTTAATTACACGTAAATTCAAATAAATGGAAATAAATAATTTCTATAATATCAGATTATTTAAAGCATACGTATCGCTATTGTATGTGCTAAAACACATCGAAACATTTCGTAAAAATATAAATCAACCCCACACATTATTCCTGAATGTTCCACAAAGAAATTTGTGCAAAGAAAAATCAGATTAGCCAAGTTTAAAGTGTTTTGCGACTTATTATCGTAATTCATAAATAAGTCGAAAAATCATTATCACATGTACCTGGATGAATCAAAAATTAATAAAAATCATATATGGACTTCAATAATATCCTCTAATGACCCATCAATAGATTTGGGTCAATAAAAATCATTTGGGTTAGGTTAAGAGTTAGGTGACCGATTATCCAAATTAGGAAACAAGTCGGAAAACCGTTAACAAGGAAATACGACGCAACCATAAATTAATAAAAATTGGAGAGACTTCTAACATTATATATTAATGACCCAATATCATAATTGGGCCAATGGACATCATTTGGCCCAAAAATCAATTGAAGCTAGAAAATACATGGAAATTCGTAACCATAAATAGGCTGAAATTAGAAAGAGGCAATTAGAGTTGAATTGGGATGAGAACATGCAGTCTTGGCAACCCAAATTCGTGCTTAACTATGGGGGGAGGTTTCCTAAAGCCTCACCACTCTAATGGAGGAAGAAATCCTCAGAATAGGAACTAATATGTCAAAACCGCAACTCTTCTTTCCTTATCACAATAGGACTCCTAAAACCCATAGATGCTTAAATACTCTCAACCAAACCCTTGAAGATGAGTTTACATCTTGTTGGGGTCGTGTGGAGGAGTTCTTGGTGGCTGGGGAGCAGGAGATCGTCCACACCAAGCCGTTCTTCTTCCCCGTTGCGTGTGCTGTGACCTGCACAGATAGTCATATTGGAGTCGACCAAAGGTAAGTCAAACCATAACCAAACATTGCAAGGCTTATACCTCTGGAAAGAGGGTCAAGTCTACGTTCTAACCCAAATGGAATGCCCAAATTCCATGCAGTATACACGGAGTATTAAGCGTTCTTCAAAGGTGGTCTGAACACAGGTTTTCTGGAAAAATGGGACTTCTTCAACCCAGAAGGTAGGTTTTCTCATTCCAAACCTTAACATAACCTATACCATGTGTAGAGCATAAATTTAACTTTCGTTTCCCACTGGTTCATCGAATTCCATGAGTAGATTTTGAGTTATAAGCATTTTTCTCAAGTCGCGCACTGTTAGGGATTTTCCCATTCGTTATATGTTGCATGCGATTCGAGACCGAATTAGAGCAAACCCACAACATGAACGTTTTTCTACTAGTTGTCTCGTCATTTCTTGTGTTAAACATTTTGTCTAAATGTCATTAGTTAGAGAGTTATAAGCATTATAAGAGGGTCGCTGCATGATACTACATTTTCGGGTTGCACTTGGTTTTTACGTTGTGTTGATTTATCACGCATCTCTAGGTCATTTAAAATTATTTAAAAGTCATAGTCTGCATCTATTTCATGCTCCCTACAACTTCATAATGAGACTTTTCTCCTAAAAGCCCTAATTATTCGACATCATACCTTCCAAAGTAAATCTTGCATTTAACTGTTCACAGTCTTCTATACCTCATGTTGGACTTGATTAAAGCCTATCGAAACAATCATTATTTTCTAATTCCGATTTACTGGAAGCACCCTTGCATGTCTAGGTTGGTTAAAACTAGTTTCGTTATTTTTCATGTACTGTACAATTTGTTCTCTATTTTTGAAGCACCACGTGTCAATATAAGGCAGTCTGGACCGCAATCCAAGAACATGTCTTTTCTCTGTCGGATTTAGGCGCAGACCCTGTGAATGCGACGACCTGATAGGCCGCGTTCTGAGGTCTTGTCGCGATAGCAAACTCGTCACGTTATAAATGCGATGAGCGCGCCGTCGCTCTCTCTGCCTGATCTGACTGCCTTGTCGCGTTCTGTACATACCCTTATCGCGTTCTGTCCCGACCTGTCGCGACCCTTACTGGGGTGCGTCGCATTCTCAGAATTTTGCGTGAAACACCACTTATTTCATTTGCAAAACCTACCGCTATACCCGAGGTCTGTTTAATATGGTGTTTAATGTGTAAATTGCATGTTTTGGGTCTAATCATTACATGATGGTTATTTAATGGCTTAAAGTGGTTAAACCAATTAAAAACTATAATTACATGAACAGTATTCTAATTATTCTCTTAATAACGTGATCATTTATGAAACTTGTGATTCGCTCTTGTTACTGTTCTAGCTTGATTAAAATGATAATTATTATCTTAAAATCTTGCAAACCCATGTGTAGTTAAATGCATTGTTCATTGCATGTCATCATATTAAGTGTTTTCCACGAGTTTGAGACAGATGGATTGTGAATTGACATGCGTACATCACTACACACTTGCACATCTAGGCAGCCTTTTCTTGGGAATTTGGAAGCTCTCTACTGGTCATTCCGAATCGGTAGACTAGCGACCTTTTTCTCCAAGTCCTCCATAAATCTCCTCTGACCATGGATTCCCACATGGCCGACGAGTTGGTTGTACCATTGAAGTTCCCTGGAGATAGCGTGCACTTCCTCTCTCGTCTTGTTCTCGTGAGTGTGATTTACAATCTAGACTAAAGCCATTAATGTAAAGATTGAATTAAAGTATAAATTGTGCCATTATGCTGCCGAATTTTCTCTTGACCATTGTTGTCATGAAATCATGTTCAATTTACGTATTACTTGCTCTCATCATCATCATGAAATGACATTACACATGCTTACTTATTGAAACTCCCATTGGCCATTATTAATGACTGTGGGTATCTACATTTAAAATTTAAGTGAGATGTTGACCGGGCACGGCGAGTGTCCAAGGGCTCCAGTCTAGCCCCAATGACGGAGAGTCATAAATATACTGTTAACCATGGTGTATAATGATTACTGGCGTTGCATCTGCGCTGGGAGTCATGCGTGTCGTGTTGAATGATAGATACAATAACCACATACATGTGTCCTAGTGTACATTCTTGATGGATCTTTTCTTGGTGTACATTAGTGTCTACGTGCCTGATTAGTGTTACATTATCGTGCTCGTGCGTGCTTGCTTGCTTGCGTGATATGGCCATCCTGCATTTATTGCAATTAGTGATATCTTGCGTTCCTGAAAGCTATTGACATCAAGTGAAATCCTGCATGCTTGGACAAAGTGATCTATTGCTAGTTCTATCTCGTAACACCTTCTAGATCTCGTTCTATCATGATCTCTCTATCTAGCTTGTTTCATGTATCATGTTATAACGAGCATTATTCGTACATGCATATCATGATAACCATCGTGCTTACCTAGTTCTAAATTGCTAATCACTTATATCATTGCCCGCACATTGAGATATAAATCCTACTGGGCTAGTTTGCTCATCCCTATTTTTACCCAATCTAGGTGACTATGAAGTTCAAGAGGAAGAGCAAGTCGAGGATGGGAATGCGTCCGAGTGATGAGCGTTCCAAATATGAGTCTATCTATAGTTAGTTTATTTTGAGTGTTAGAATGTGTAGTAGGAAGTGAGGAATAAAATGTACTTTTCTTTTTATTGAGTCTTAGTCCTGTAATAGTTTCCATTTGAAATACAATGAGTTGAGATTTGAATACAAGATTAGTTGAGCTCAATATTTGGGCCCTATGATGATGTATGTTTTTATACATTTAGTGCGTGTTAGCTAGATGCTTATTGTCGACTGTCCACATCTCGGGATATCGACTCGAATTATTTTCTGAATAATTTATATCCGTTGCGTATCTCGGGACGTGACAGTTTAGTGGTATCAGAGCCTAGCATACCAAATAGGATATATGTCTTAGGAATAGGAGATACCTATGGAACCTAGGTCATGGAAATTAAATATAGTACCTGGTGAGAATGGGTAGAGATTGGAAATATGTTAGAGAATTAAACACTCCTACCCATTGACTCTGATAATGTATCTAGAGACATTAATTGGTTTCCATCCTTTTCTCAGGAACCCTCATAGCTCTCTCACTCAATTGCAATGGCTCGCAACTAGTGGCAAGCTATGCAAGACATTGTGGCTGGTCTGACCCAGGCATTACAAAATGTAGTTCAGGCTGGAATCAAGCTGCAACTACAAGAAATGGGGCTGGTGATCTGCACCGCAATTTTAGCAGTTTGAACCCTCCTCGCTTCTTTGGATCCCTTGATCCAGACGAAGCAGAGAACTGGCAGGAAGAAATAGAAAGGATTTTCCAAGTTATGCAATGCACCAATAGGGAGAAGGTGGTACTGGCAACTTTCCAATTCACTAAGGATGCCTGCATGGTGGAAGGCCACATCGGCCCATCTGCCTATATAGCTGAACTGGAATGGGCAGGTTTCTTGAGATGTTCCGAGGAAAGTACTTCTCGGAGAGGGTCAAGGAGAAGAAGGCAGCGGAGTTTTCCGCACTAAAACAAAAAGGGATGTCTGTGGCTGAGTGTGAGGCTCAGTTCGCACGTCTGGCTATGTGTGCCCCACATCTGGTGGGAACGGAAAGATTAAAGGCTAACTGTTTCATGGACGGGCTCAGGCCCATGTTCATCGAGAAGCTCGGACATCACAACATCCAAACCTACACTGAGATGGTCCAAAGAGCTCAGCTGGTAGAAGACACTATGGCTAAGGTGGAAGGCATGAGGGGGAAGGACATCTCAAAACCGACCTTTATAAAAAGGAGAGCAGTCGATACAACTGAAACTTTCCCCAACAACAACAATAACACAACTACAACAACAACAAAAGGCCACCACTGGGAAGGACTATGGCGTGGAGAAAATGATCAAAGTAGAAGAAACAAAGACGGTGGAATATTGTAACTTTTGCAACAAGCCTGGGCACCAAGCGGACAAGTGCTGGAAGAAGGCCTGGGCTTGCTTGCGATGTGGGAGTCATGAACATCGTATACCGCTGTCCCATGCTAAAAGACCAAGCTGGAAGGAACCAGGAGTGGTAAAGCGTCAAGGACGCGTGAATGCAATGACGCAAGCGGAGCTCCCGGAAGGAGGTATGATTATTAAACCCCTAAACTGATCTTATGATGTTTTTCTTATTAGTACATTTCTAAGTGGGGGAGATTATTAGGAGAAATTAGAAAGGGATAATCTAGTAATTATACCATAGTTCATCTGTGGATTAAGATGGAGTTATAACAGCCGTGGAAGGAAGACAGGAGTGGAGGGAACCAAATGAATAGTACGGGTGGCCATAGGTGTAGATGTTGGACTAGCATCCACGATGTTGAAACAAGTTAGAGGAATTCAATCCGAAACGACCTCAAGGATCATAACTTTCAAAAGCCAATTAATGATCAATGAATTTGGGGACCAAATTCTCTTAAGTGGGGGAGGGTGTAGCACCCCGGAATTTAATTACAAGTAAAATTCAAATAAATGGAAATAAATAATTTCCATATATCATATTATTTAAAGCATATGTACCGCCATTGTATGTGCTAAAACACATCGAAAATTTCGTAAAAATTATAAATCAACGCCACACATTATCCTGAATTTCCTCAAAGAAATTTGTGCCAAGAAAAATCGGATTAGCCAAGTTTAAAGTGTTTTGCGACTAATATCGTAAATCATAAATAAGTCGAAAAATCATTATCACACGTACCTGGATGGATCAGAAAATTAAATAAAAATAATATATGGACTTAAAATAATATCCTCTAATGACCCATCAAGAGATTTGGGTCATAAAAATCATTTGGGCTAGGTTTAAGAGTTAAGGTGATCGATTATCCAAATTAAGAAACAAGTCGGAAAACCGTTAACATGGAAATATGACGCAACCATAAATTAAATAAAAATGTTGGAGAGACTTATAACATTATATATTAATAACCCAATATTATAATTGGGCCAATGAACATCATTTGGCCCAAAAATCAAATGAAGCTAGAAAATACATGGAAATTCGTAACCATAAATAGGCTGAAATTAGAAAGAGGCAATTAGAGTTGAATTGGGATGAGAACATGTATTCTTGGCAACCCAAATTCATGCTTAACTATGGGGGGAGGTTTCCTAAAGCCTCACACACTCTAATGGAGGAAGAAATCCTCAGAATAGGAAACTAATATGTCAAAACCGCAACTCTTCATTCCTTGTCACAATAGGACTCCTAAAACCCATAGATGCTTAAATACTCTCCACCAAACCCTTGGGGATGAGTTTACATCTTGTTGGGGTCGTGTGGAGGAGTTCTTGGTGGCTGGGGAGCAGGAGATCGTCCACACCAAGCCGTTCTTCTTCCCCGTTGCGTCTGCTGCAACCTGCACAGATAGTCATCTTGGAGTCGACCAAAGGTGAGTCAAACCATAACCAAACCTTGCAAGGCTTATACCCCTGGAAAGAGGGTCAAGTCTACGTTCTAACCCAAGTGGAATGCCAAAATTCCATGCAGTATACACAGAGTATTAAGCGTTCTTCAAAAGGTGGTCTGAACATGGGTTTTCTGGAAAAATTGGACTTCTTCAACCCAGAAGGTAGGTTTTCTCGGGCCAAACCTTAACATATCCTATACAAATGTTTAGAGCATCAAGTTAACTTTTGTTTCCCACTAGTTTCATCGAATTCCATGAGTAGATTTTGAGTTGTAAGCGTTTTCCCCAAGACGCACATGGTAGCGCTTTTCCTGTTCTTTATATGTTGCATGCAATTCGAGACCGAATTAGAGCAAAACCCACAACATGAAAGTTTTTCTACTAGTTGTCCTCGTCATGTCTGTGTTGAACATTTTGTCTACATGTCATTATTTAGAGAGTTATAAGTGTGGTAAAAGGGTCGCTGCATGATACTACGTTTTCAAGTTGCACTTGGTTTTTACGTTGTGTTGATTTATCACGCATCTCTAGGTCATTTAAAATTATTAAAATAATAGTCTGTATCTATTTCAGTTTCCCTACAACTTTCATGATGAGACTTTTGTCCTAAAAGCCCTAATTACCGCATCATACCTTGCAAAGTAAATCTTGCATTTAACTATTCACAGTCTTCTATAACCTCATGTTGGACTTGATTAAAGCCTCTTGAAACCATCATTATTTTCTAATTCCGATTTACTGGAAGCACCTTTGCATGTCTAGGTTGTTTAAAACTGGTTTCGTTGTTTTTCATGTAATGTACAATTTGTTCTCTATTTTTGAAGCACCCTGTGTCAATATAAGGCAGTCTTGGACCGTAATCCAAAAACATGTCTTTTCTCTGTCGGATTCAGGCGCAAACCCTGTGAATGCGACGGCCCGATAGCCGCGTTCTGAGGTCTGGTCGCGACAGCAACCGTCGCGTTATGAATGCGACGAGCCCGCCGTCGCTATCTCTCTGCCTGATCTGACTACCTTATCACGTTCTGTACATACCCTTGTCGCGTTCTGTCCCGACCCTGTCGCGACCCTTACTGGGGCGTTGCGTCGCTCTCAGAATTTTGCATGAAACACCACTTATTTCATTTGCAAAACTTACCGCTATACCCGAGGTCTGTTTACATGGTGTTTAATGTGTAAATTGCATGTTGGGGTCTGATCATTACATGATGGTTATTTAATGGCTTAAAAGTGGTTAACCCATTTAAAAACTATAATTACATGCACAGTATTCTAATTATTCTCTTAATGGCGTGATCATTCATGAAACTTGTGATTCGCTCTTGTTACTTTTCTAGCTTGATTAAAATGATAATAATTATCTTAAAATCTTGCAAACCATGTGTAGTTAAATGCATTGTTCATTGCATGTCATCATGTTAAGTTTTTCCGTGAGTTTGAGACCGATGAATTGTGAATTGACACGCGTACATCACTACACACTTGCACATCTAGGCATTCTTTTCTTGGGAATTTGGAAGCTCTCTACTGGTCATTCCGAATCGGTAGACTAGCGACTTTTTCTCCAAGGCCTCCGTAAATCTCCTCTGACCATGGATTCCCACATGGCCGACGAGTTGGTTGTACCATTGAAGTTCCCTGGAGATAGCGTGCACTTCATCTCTCGTCTTGTTCTCATGAGTGTGATTTACAATCTAGACTAAAGCCATTAATGTAAAGATTGAATTAAAGTATAAATCGTGCCGTTATGCTGCCGAATTTATCTCTTGACCATTGTTGTCATGAAATCATGTTCAATTTACGTATTACTTGCTCTCATCATCATCATGAACATGACATTACACATGCTTACTTATTGAAACTCTCATTGGCCATTATTAATGACTGTGGGTATCTACATTTAAAATTTAAGTGAGATGCTGACCGGGCACGGCGAGTGTCCAAGGGCTCCAGTCTAGCCCCAATGATGGAGAGTCATAAATATACTGTTAACCATGAGGTATAATGATTACTGGCGTTGCATCTGCGCTGGGAGTCGTGCGTGTTGTTGAATGATAGATACAATAACCCCATACATGTGCCTAGTATACATTCTTGATGGATCTTTTCTTGGTGTACATTAGTGTCTACGTGCTGATTAGTGTTACATTATCGTGCTCGTGCGTGCTTGCTTGCTGCGTGATATGGACATCCTGTATTTATTGCAATTAGTGATATCTTGTGTTCTTAAAAGCTATTGACATCAAGTGAAATCTTGCGTGCTTGGACAATGTGATCTATTACTAGTTCTATCACGTTACATCCTTCTAGATCTCGTTCTATCATGATCTCTCTATCTAGCTTGTTTCATGTATCATGTTTTTAACGAGCTTTATTCGTACATGCATATCATGATAACCATCGTGCTTACCTAGTTCTAAATTGCTAATCACTTATATCATTGCTCGCACATTGAGATTTAAATCCTACTGGGCTAGTTTGCTCATCCCCTACTTTTACCCAATCTAGGTGACTATGAAGTTCAAGAGGAAGACCAAGTCGAGGATGGGAATGCGTCCAAGTGATGAGCGTTCCAAATATGAGTCTATCTATAGATAGTTTATTTTGAGTGTTAGAATGTGTAGTAGGAAGTGAAGAATAAAATGTACTTTTCTTTTTATGAGTCTTAGTCCTGTAATAGTTTCCATTAGAAAACAATGAGTTGAGATTGAATACAAGATTAGTTGAGTTCAATATTTGGGCCCTATGATGATGTATATTGTTATACATTTAGTGCGTGCTAGCTAGAGGCTTATTTGCCAACTGTCCACGTCTCGGGATATCGACTCGAATTATTTCTGAATAATTTATATCCGCTGCGTAATTCTCGGGACATGACACATGGAACCCTGGTCTCTATTGTCTCAGATAGATATCCAAGGTTCACTTCTCGTTTCTAGCGCAGCTTTCAGCGGGCACTGGCACTGAGCTGAGGCTGAGTTCGGCTTACCACCCACAGACAGATGGGCAGTCGGAGAGGACCATACAGACCCTCGTAGACTTGTTGAGAGCGTGTTTCCTAGACTAGGGTGGCACTTGGGAGTCACACCTTCCATGGTGGAGTTTTCGTAAATAATAGCTTTCACTCCAGCATCGGGATGGTGCCCTACGAGGCTCTGTATGGTCGACCGTGCAGGACACCATTGCACTGGCACGAGGTTGGCGAGAGCCAGTTGCTGGGCCCAGAGTTGGTGCAGCAGTGTGCAGACATCGTGAGGCTGATCAGACAGAGGTTGCAAAGCGCAGAGTGGACAGAAGAGCTACGCCGACGTCCGCAGGAGGCCACTTTACTTCGAGGCCGGTGATAGTGGTGTTCTTCGGATCTCGCCACCAAGGGCATTCATAGGTTTGGGAAGAGGGGCAAGCTCAGTCTGAGGTTGTTGGCCCCTTTCCCATCCTGGAGCGAGTGGGCGAGGTCGCTTACAGGTTAGCTCTTCTGTCTGAGTTGGCAAGGTCCACGACGTCTTCAACGTGTCGCAGCTGAGGAAGTACATGCCAGACCCATCACACGTACTTGACTACTCACAGCTAGAGGTCGCTCCAGACCTATTCGTGCCAGAGTGCCCAGTCAGCGTGGTGGACACAAGGTGCAACAACTTCGCATGAGGCAGATCCCGCTCGTCAAGGTGGTTTGGGAGCACCGCGTCGTTGCGAGGCCACTTGGAGATGAGGACAAGATGCGGGAGCAGTTCCCTACTTTTCGAGGGACAGGTACCTGGTTTACCATTTTTCCCCCCAATTTCACCCTTAATTCGAGGACGAAATTGTTTTTTTCGTTGGTTAGATTGTAACATCTCGTTCCCTTTGAGGGTCAGTTCTCCGTCTGAGCTCGCGACATGTTGACCCGTTGCGTTGTGAAGGTGATGTAGGTGACCGTCGCGTTCTGGATGAGAACGCGCCGGCTGCCCCTATCGCGATAGGGCTCTGACAGCAAACTCTCCTTTTTGTCATTTTGCTGTCTGGATGGTGCAGACACGTGTCGGCTTGCATGCATGAACGTGACATACTGGCCTGTCGCAATCATGTGTCAGGTTTGCATGCAAGCCACATGTCGTGTTTGACCCCAGGGCTGCAGGCGCCTTGAGATCGCGACGTAGGAGGCCATCGCATTAAGGATGGTAAGTGACGGCCACCTTGTCGCATTCTCAACATCTGTGTTTAAGTGCTTCAGCCGAGAGCAGAGCCCATTTTCGCCCTTTGCTGTGTTCTTCCCACCCCCCCCCCCCCCCCCCCCACGGCGATCTCCCTTGTGTGGTGCTCCGTGGAGAACTTGGAAGGGAGATTGTTGGCTTGACCTTGGGTATTGTTGTGGTTGCTTTGCATGGTTGTGCTTAGGTTGGCATTGTGTGAGATTAGTGTTCTCCCTCTCACTGCCTTCTTCTCTTCTTCTTGTGTGGTGTGCAACTCTCTATTGGCTCAGAATGAGGTCATGCTCGGCTCGTGGGAGGCAGCTTTTGGAGCGTTGGAGCTCGGAGGTGGAGGGGTGCAATCCTACGAGAAGGCCCAAATTGGGTGGATCTTCATATTGAGGTAGGGACCCCCAAACCATCCTAGTTCTACCATGCTATGGCCAAACCCCCTTCTCCAAGCCTAGACTTCATGATTAGGAGGTGCATTGTGCTTTGTGATCCATGTGATGGCTTGTGATGTTTGGTTTATGCTTTGGATGGGTGTTTGTAGTGAGGGTTCTCATGATGCATGTGAGGAATCTAGAGTGTAGATCTCTTCTATAGCATGCATATGGTTTCCTAAGGGTAGCTTGGTACTATTTAAGTTGTTTCCATCGTGTGACATGATCCCCCCTCGTGTTGTATCAATTTGGTGCTTTGGGATGGTAGGAGGTGCTCTATTGGGCACTCGACTGTGGTCGCGACGAGTTTCCTTGTCGCGACCAGGTCGTGACGTATCGTCGCATCGCATCCTCATTGAACGCATCCGGCACCTGTCACGTCTAGCAAACGCGACAAGGACGTGGGCGGGTGTTCAGGAGTTTAGGGTCTCGTCGGAGTGCGACCACTATCTCCGTCGCGATGAGATCACGACGGGGTATGTGTCGCGTTCAGAAGACTCAGGCTTGTTGCGGCTCCCTTAGCGTCACGTTTTTATCGCGACGGGCTCAAGGGTCGCCTTCTGGATTCTTGTTGCGACAGGCAAAGCCGTCGCGTTCTGGTCGCGACGTACCGATACGTCGCCTCTCTCACCGAGAGCGACTGTCAAGTTTGACGTTTTGCTTCCACGGGACTCGATTTTCTTGGCACCTGTGCTGTTCCTAGTGCAGTGCTACTCTAGTCTCTTCGCCCGGTGCTAGGCACTTGAAGGCTTGTCCACAAGACAGATTGTTACCATTACCTGGGACCGCCATCCCGCGTGCCTGTTAGAGGGAGTTCTCCGGGCTGCGGGTGTGCTCGAGTTACGGACTCAGAGAGGAGGGGAAAACGGTGGGGACAGTGGCGTAGAGTCGTTTGTAGAGCTCTCTTAGCTAGTCTGTGTCTCCGAGGTGGTTATGGTGCTCTTTCTGTGCGGACCAGCTAGTCCTTTATCACTGCCTCACTCTACGTAGTTCCAGAACAATTTAGAGGGGTCAGGCGTGGGACCATAGTCCGGCCAGACTACGACGTTGTGTTTCTTTAGTTCCGCGTCTCACTCCGACGGGAGGTGTTAGACATGGACCGTTGGTCGAGGGTAAGGCGTGTGGCGCACCTGACCGGCTGACTAGTGTACTGTTTTGTAGCTAGTGTGTTTGTCCAGGCAGTGTTTAGCTGTCTATGTTACAGCCATGGGTTTTCCTTGGTGCCGTGTTTTACACGGGTTCTCGGTCCCGACTTGTGTCCTAGACCGACGACCGTGTAGTCTCTTTCACGTTTCTGCACTTGACTCTATTTTAGTAGAATAGAAAATTACTGCCCTTAGATCTATTCTGCTGTTAGAACCAGTGGGAGATTGGTAGTCCCTACTGGGATTCTTTGTGAAGTTCACTCCTTGTTTTGTAGCTGAGACTTCACAGCAGCTCCCTCCGCGGCAGACTGAGGAGACGGGGCCGCAGTAGTCGGCGTCTCTAGTGAGCAGAGTTCCCCCAACAGTGTACTTCACCCTCGGGGTATGCCCCTAAGAGACGTGTTATTTCCCTTTTATTTCAGCACTTGTACTTTCTTACTTTGGGACTGTACTAGACTGTTACATTAGTGTTTGTAGCACCCCGGAAAATTTAATTACATAAAAAATTCAAATAAATAAAAATAAATATTTTCCATAATATCAGAATATTTAAAACAAAACGTATCATTATCGGATGTGCTAAAACACATCAAAAAAATTCCGTAAAAATATAAATCAACCACGCATTACTCCTAAATGTTCCACAGAGAAATTGGTGCCAAGAAAAATTGTATTAGCCAAGTTTTAAAGTGTTTTACGACTTATTATCGTAATTCATAGATAAGTTAAAAAATCATTATCACACGTACTTGAATGAGTCAGAAAATTAAATAAAAATCATATATGGACTTCAAATAATATCCTCTAATGAACCATCAAGAATTTAGGTCAATAAAAATCATTTGGGCTAGGTTTAAGAGTTATTGTGACCGATTATCCAAATTAGGAAACAAGTCCGGAAAATCGTTAACACGGAAATACGACGCAATCAAAAATTAAATAAAAGTGTTGGAGAGACTTCCAACATTATATATTAATGACCCAATATCTTAATTGGGCCAATGGACCATATATGATCCAAAAATCAAAAGAAGCTAGAAAATACATGGAAATTCGTAACTCTAAATAGGCTGAAATTAGAAAGAGGCATTTGAGTTGAATTGGGATGCAATCATGCATTCTTGGCAACCCAAATTCGTGCTTAACTATGTGGGAGATTTCCTAAAGCCTCACACACTCAAAGGGAGGAAGAAATCCTCAAAATTAGGAAACTATCATGTCAAAACCGCAACATAGCCTTCCTAGTCATAATAGGACTCCTAAACACCATTGTTGCTTAAATACTCTTCACCAAACCTTAGGGACGAGTTTTAGAACTTTTGGGGGTGTGGAGGAGCTCTTGGGGGCTGAGGAGCTGTGGAACGACCACAAGAAGCTCATCTTCTTCCCCGTTCGTCTGCTGCGACCTGCACAAACCATCCACTTGAAGTCGGCCAAAGGTGAGTCAAACCATAACCAAACCTTGAAAGGCCTATACTGGAAAGAGGGTCAAGTCTACGTTCTAACCCAAGTGGAATGCCCAAATTCCATGTAGTATACACGGAGTATTAAGCATTTTCCTCCAAGTGGTCTGAACAAGGGTTTTCTGGAAAAATGGGACTTCTTCAAACCCAAATGTAGGTTTTCTCGGGCCAAACCTTAACATACCCTATACCAATGTGTAAAGCATCAAGTTACTTTCATTTCACACTGGTTTCATCGAATTCCAATGAGTATATTTTGAGTTATAAGCGTTTTCCCCAAGTCGCGCACTGTTAGGGCTTTTCCCATTCTTATATGTGCATGTGATCAAGACTGAATTAGAGCAAACCCACAACATGAAGTTTTTCTACTAGTTGTCCTCGTCATGTCTTGTGTGAATATTTTGTCTAAGTGTCAATAGGTAGAGAGTTATAAGGGTGTAAGAGAGTCACTGCATGATACTATGTTTTCGGATTGCACTGGTTTTACGTTTGTGTTTGACTTGATTAAAGCCTGTGGAAAACCATCATTGTTTTCTAATTCCGACTTACTGGAAGTACCCAGGCATGTCTAAGTTGGTTAATTTATTTTCGTTATTTTCATGGGCTGTACAATTTGTTCTCTATTTTTAAGCACCCTGTGTCAATATAAGGCAGTTCTAGACCGCAATCCAAGAACATGTCCTTTCTCTGTCAGATTCAGGCGCAGACCCTGTGAACGCGATGGCCCGATAGGCCACGTTCTGAGGTCTTTTCGCGACAGCACCCCCGTCACGTTTCTGAGTGCGACGAGCGCGCCGTCGCTATCTCTCTGCCTGTTCTGACAGCTCTGTCGCCTTCTTCTATGAACCGTCGCGAACTGCCTGCCTGATCAGACAAGCCTATCGCGATCTGATCTGACCCAGTCGGACCCTTACTGGGGTCCGTCGCGACCTCAGTATTTCGCATGAACCCCACATATTTGTTGCAAATCTTACCGCTATACCCGAGGTCTGTTTAAATATGATATTAGTGTGTAATTCACTTGTAGGTCTGATCATTGCATGATGGTTATTTTAATGGCTTAAAAGTGTATAACCCATTAAAAAGCTTTAAGTACATGAACATTATTCTAATTGCTCTTAATGACGGACCATTCATGAAACTTTTGATTCACTCTTTGTATTGTTCTAGCTTCTTAAAATGATAAATGTTATTCTAAAATATTGTAACCATGTTTAGTTAAGTGCATAGTTTCATGTCATGTCATCATGCTAAGTGTTTTTCCGCGAGTTTGAAACCGATGGTTTGTGGATTGAGACGGCGTAAATCACTACACACTTATACGTCTAGGCAGCCCTTGTTGTGAAATTAGAAACTCTTACCGGTCATTCCGAATCGGTAGACTAGCGACCTTTTCTCCAAGGCCTCCGTAAATCTCCTTGACCCATGGATTCCCACATGGCCGACGAGTTGGTTGTACCATTGAAGTTCCCTGGAGATAGTGTGCACTTCCTTTCTCTTCTTGTTCTCGTGAGTGTGATTTACAATCTAGACTAAAGCCATTAATGTAAAGATTGAACTAAAGTATAAATCGTGTTGTTATGCTGCCAAATTTATCTCTTGACCATTGTTATCATGAAATCATGTTCAATTACTTATTACTTGTTCCCAACCTCATCATGAACATGACATTACACATGCTTACTTATTAAAACTCTCATTGGCCAATATTAATGACTATGGGTACACTACAAGAAATCCTAGCTCTGCCTACGAAAGTTGCTTACGATTCAGTATATTCGTAAGCTATTCGTATGGAGGTGACTATGAAGTTCAATAGGAGGAGCAAGTCGAGGATGGGAATGCGTCCGAGTGATGAGCATTCCAACTATGTGTCTAGCTATAGTTAGTTTGTTTTGAGCATTAGATTCGTGTAGTAGGAAGTGAGGAATAAAATTACTTTTCTTTTTATTGAGTCTTCGTCCTGTAATAGTTACCATTTGAAATACAATGAGTTGAGATTTGAATACAAGATTCGTTGAGTTCAATATTTGGGCCCTATGATGATGTATGTTATTATACATTAGTGCGTGCGTGCTAGAGGCTTATTTGCCGACTGTTCACGTCTCGGGATATCGACTCAAATTATTCTGAATTATTATTTATATCCGCTGCGAAATTCTCGAGATATGACAGTTTAGTGGTATCAGAGCCTAGGAATACCAAATAGATATATGTCTCAGGATTAGGAGACCTATGGAACCTAGGTCATGGAAATTAAATATAGTACCTGGTGAGAATGGTTAGAGACTGGGAATATGTTAGAAAGAATAACCACTCCTACCCATTGACTCTTATATGTATCTAGAGACATTAATTGGTTTCCATCCTTTTCTCAGGAACCCTCATAACTCTCTCACTCAACTGCAGTGGCTCGCAACCAGTGGCAAGCTATGCAAGACACTGTGGCTGGACTGACTCAGGCCCTGCAAAATGTAGTTCAGGCTGGAAATCATGTTGTTGTAGCTAGGAACGGAGCCGGTAAGCTGCACCAAATTTTAGGAGTCTAAACCCTCCTCGTTTCTCTGGGTCCCCTGCCCCAGACGAGGCAGAGAATTGGCAAGAGGAAGTAGAACGAATTTTCCAAGTCATGCAGTGCACTAAAAGGGAAAAAGTGGTACTGGCCACTTTTCAATTCACTAAGCATGCCCGAGCATGGTGGAAGGCCACATCGGCCCACCTACCTAATGTTGGTGAACTAGAGTGGGCTGGATTCCTGGAGATATTCCGAGGAAAATATTTCTCTGAAAGAGTGAAGGAGAAGAAAGCGGAGGAATTTGCCGCACTGAAACAGAAGGGAATGTCAGTGGCTGAGTATGAGGCTAAGTTCACGCGTCTTGCTGTGTATGCCCCACACCTGGTGGGCACGGAAAGATTGAAGGCAAATCGGTTCATGGATGGGCTCAGGCCCATGTTCATCGAGAGGCTCGGACCTCACAACATTCAAACTTACACTGAGATGGTCCAAAGGGCGCAGCTGGTAGAAGACACCATGGCCAAAGTGGAGGGCATGAGAGGCAAGGACAACTCCAAGCCGGTCTTCGTCAAGAAGGGAGCACCTAATATTGCTCCAACTTTTCGTAACAACAACAACAACAAGAGGCCGAATGTCGAAAGAGATGCTGCGGGAGACAAAAGAGTCAAATTGGAAGGTAGGCAGTTGGCGGAAAACTGTAAATTCTGTGATAAACCAGGGCACCGAGCTGAAGAGTGCTGGAAGAAGCTCGGGGCATGCTTGAGATGTGGTGGTCGTGACCACCGTATTCCTGACTGTCCAATGATGAAGGACCAACCAGGCAGAGCCCAGAATGTACCACGACGCCAAGGAAGCCTTAATGCTGTCGTAGAAGCTGACCTACCCGAGGAAGAGGGTATGGTGGAAGTACCATTTCCATACATTTATTTCCACCACATTTGCTGCAACTCTACCTGTCAAACCTGTACCCTTGAAATCCAAGATAACTGTAGCCTCTCCACAAGGCTCAGAATCTGAACTCACTCACTACTTGCCGAAATGTGAAACTATAATTGGAGGACACAATCTCCCTGCCGACCTTATTTGTTTAGACATGAAGGGTTATGATGCGATTTTTGGTGTTGATTGGCTAATTGAATATGATGACGATGTAAACTATCGTCATAGGAGGGTCACTTTCAAAAGACCAACCTTCCAACTCTGTCACTACTTGGCACCCGTTATCACAACACCCCCATCATGATATCCTCCCTAAGGCTTCTAAGCTGATCAACCGGGGTTGTGATGCTTTCCTAGTTTCAGTCTTGGCAACTGAAAAGAAGAAACCAACCCTAGAAGACATCCCAATAGCCAGGGACTATCCTGATGTATTTGCAGAGGAATTCCCTGGTATACCACCTGAGCAGGAGGTAAACTTCACCATTGAGTTACTCCCTAGGGCAGCCCCTGTTTCAAAAACTCCGTATCGCATGTCCCCTGTTGAATTGCAGGAGTTGATGAGACAGATCCAAGAATTGCTAGATCAGGGATTTATCAGGCCTAGCACATCTTCGTGGGGAGCGCCCGTGCTATTTGTCAGGAAAAAGACGGGACAATGAGACTATGTATTGATTACCGTCAGTTAAACCAGTTGACGATAAAGAATAAGTATCCACTACCCCGCATCGACGAGCTGTTTGACCAGATCTCCGGTGCACAATATTTCTCCCATAGATCTAAGATCAAGCTACCACCAACTAAGAATAAAGGAAGAGGATATTCACAAGTCTGGATTCCGGAGTAGATATGGTCACTATAAGTTCGTGGTCATGCCGTTTGGTTTAACCAATGCTCCAGCGGCTTTCATGAAACCTATGAATAATATCTGTAGCCATACTTATACCAGTTTATAGTGTGTTCATTGATGACATCCTTATTTACTCCAAATCCAAAGAAGAACATGAAGCACACTTGAAGATTGCTCTGCAAGTGCTTAGAGACAACCAACTCTATGCCAAACTTAGTAAGTGTGAATTCTGGATGAAAGAAGTATCTTTCCTTGGCCACATCATATCCAAGGAGGAATCTCTATAGATCCATCTAAGGTGGAGGCAGTAAAGAACTGGGCAAGGCCGACAACTGTGTCTGAAATTAGAAGCTTCCTGAGTTTAGCCGGTTATTATCGTCACTTCATTAGGATTTCTCAAAGATAGCTGTACCATTGACCAGGCTTACCAGGAAGGAGAATCCATTTGCATGGACTGATGAATGTGAAGAAAGTTTCAGGGCATTGAAAGAGCACCTTACCTCAGCACCCGTACTAACATTGCCAGTTGCTGGGGGTAGTTTTGAAGTATACACCGATGCATCCGGGATCGGCCTAGGCTGTGTGCTGATGCAAAATGGGAAAGTTATATGCTATGCATCCAGACAATTGAAGAAGCACGAGGACAATTATCATGTACATGATCTGGAGCTAGCTGCTGTAGTCTTCGCCTTGAAGATATGGCGTCACTATCTATATGGTGAGAGATTCATTGTGTTTTTTGACCATAAAAGCTTGAAGTATCTGTTTTCTCAGCAGGACTTGAATATGAGACAGCGGAGGTGGTTGGAGTATCTCAAAGACTTCAACTTCACGATCCATATCATCCAGGAAAAGTAAATGCTGTGGCAGATGCTCTAAGTAGAAAGCCAATGATCACATTGTCAAGTTTAATGGTGGACGAATGGAAGTTATTAGAGGACTTCGCCAATTAAATATTGATGTTGACATCAAAGAGAAGGGATGTCTTGTTGCTAGTGTTAGAGCACAACCTACACTATTGAGGACATCACAACACTCCAAGACAATGACCCCGTACTTGTGGAGATTAAGGCTAATCTAGACCAGAGGCCAGATTCTCATTAACTAAGATGGAAGACTATTGTTCCGGGATCGAGTCTGTGTACCCGACCATGCGGAGACAAAGAAAATGATTATGGATGAGGCTCACAAGATCAGGTATACCATTCATCCTGGAACTACCAAAATGTATCAAGATTTGAAAAGAAGCTTTTGGTGGCCTATTATGAAGAGAGAGGTGGCGGAATATGTCACCCAATGCTTAACATGTCAAAGGTCAAGGCGGAACACTTGCGACCCGCAGGTAAACTCAAACCCCTAGAAATCCCGGCATGGAAATGGGAAGGTATAGGGATGGACTTTATTTTCGGACAACCCAAATCTAGAGGTGGATTCGATGGTATCTGGGTTATTGTCGACCGCTTAACTAAGTTGGCTCACTTCTTGCCAGTGAAGAATAAGTGGTCAGTAGATGTTCTG